>VWZI01011644.1:6905-29475 GCA_013396835.1 Psilopogon haemacephalus
TTTTTAATTACCTGGGACAGGTGTTTAAAAAATAGAAAAACAAACCCCACAGAATTGACAGATTCGTGTTCAGTCTTGCTTATTTCTGAGACTTTGAATTAACCAATTCCCCACAGTGTTCTATAATCTTATGTAGCATTCTCAGAATCTCCTTCTAACTTCATTTCATATTCAACTATATTAAATATTCACTAGATGAAGTACTGCAACACAAATATGCCCTTTGGGTGTACTGTTGGCCAGGATACAGAGTCATTTTTTTCTGTTACTGACTTTCTGCCTTTTGATCTCATTTGTTGGCTAAGCAGACTAATCACTAGGCATAAATGAAGATATACTGGCATCAATTATTTTGGGAATCTAGTTGGATTTCTATAGAAAGTGTCTTTTTCAGAAATGTCAATATCCTTCCAAAATTCCTAATTGAATTGTTTTCAGCATTTCCAAAAATACCATATTTTCTATTTATCCAGAATTATTCATTGCATTTAAACTAAATTCAGGAATCTATCAAATGACATTTTTTCACCATGTAGGAAATTAATCTAAGCCATTACTTTTCCTTTCCCTGTTTTCAGTTATGTGCATATAAACTAGCCATTAGCAGGATTTGGTTATACAGACACCAAGCTGAACGACTCTAACTGTTGAAGAAAAGTTTTGAAAAAATAAAAGACATTTTAAGTGATTTACAGGTAAATTAGTTAACAGAGAAAATTGCGTAATAACATCCCAAAATGAGATTAAGCTTTTATAGACCAAATCTTTAGGTAAATAATTTTTCTCATTCCTTTATAAGGAACAAGTGAAAAAATGTTACCCAGGGATATGTTTCAGGCTTCATCCCTGGAGACATTCAAGATCAGATTTGATGTGGCCCTGGGCAGTCTGAACTGTCTGCAGGTGTCCCTGCTCACTGCAGGGGAGGTTGAACAAGTTGGCCTTTGAGGGTCCCTTCCAATCTGATGCAATCTATGAATCTGTGAATCTGTAAATTGAGCTCACTTTTAGCACACCACATGCTAAATGAATATGTCATTCCATAAACAATGAGTAGCTCACCATGTCATCATACATATTAATTCAGAGGCACACGGTCTTAATTATTTATTTTTAAAAACTAATTAACAACTTAACAACTTTATCTTACATATATGGCCATGGATAGTAGAACAGATAGAAACTCAAATTTTGCAGTTGATAACTCTAAGTGAAAACATTAAAATGCTGTCCCAGTATGGGTGTGACAAACACCCTAGCATTGGTCCAATCCCTGTGCTCTCTCCTCCCCCTCCTGTCCAAGGTCCAGTAGGGGTTGAGGGGCGGGGGCACCCCATGTGGCCCCAGGACCCAGGGAGACCTCGGGCTGCACGTATGCATGGAGTTTTTTGAATCAATTGGTCAGCTAGAGAATGCTGAATACCTATTGGACAGTTTCACGCGCCCCCATAGGGTATTTAGGCAGGGATCAGCAGCCGATAGGGGCTCTTCCTCCTCTCCTCGCTCTTCTCCTCATTCGCCGTCGTCTCCCTGCTGTGGCTGTGAAGAGCCCAGCCACGTGCAAAGCAGCAATCATCAGGCAGCAGGGAGCACAGCATAGCAACTCTCCAGAGAAGCGGCAAGACTAATCCCCTTCTCTCTCGCTCTCTCCCTATCCAGGCTAAGTCGGTCTTTTCCCTTCTTCCTCTCGGGTTTGGGAAGGAGCGTGTTTTCCCCTCGCGCCCCGCGGGTACTTTATAGGTGCGGTCGGGATCTATTTTATATGTAGCCTCTCTGTTTCTTAAGTTCTGACTGTTAAATTGTTGGACCTGGCATTTTGAGCGACTCGTGTGTTTGTTTCTGCCGACCGGAACCCAAAAGAACCTCAGGGGGCACTAGGACCCCCCCCTCCACGGGATATCGAACCCAATTAAGTGATATCTCATGACAAATGCTTTAATCAGAGTCAAACATTTTATTTTGAAACAGCTGAAGACTTACTGATTTGTCTATAACTCTTTTGCTATGTTCTCCTCTGCTAGGTTCTCTTAATGGATGTCAGGCTCCCTTCTGCAGCATTTTCTGAACATGGTTCATGATTGGGCATCTCTCTGCCTGGGCATTCCAACAGATATATGGACCCATAAGATGTTTATAGTTTATCACTTAGTGAACACTGCCTGTACAGCATAGGCTGAAAGAAGCAAGTTTAACTTTTAAATTATACATACTTTTAAAAGAGGAAAATGTGCAGAAAGGAGATTCTACCTGAAATATTTTTTACCTGATTTGTTTTAGCCAAAAGTCAGAGACTGTTCTAGTTTTAGTCTCTGTCAACCCTCCAGTATCAGTCTGAAAGAGTTTCAGACTCTTCTACTAAAAGGAGCTGCTAGGCCACGCTCATTAGTGCTAAGCCAACACAGCACTACACAGGGTAAGGCTAAGAGTCAGGTCTTTAATTAATCTAGCAAATCTATCTCAGCCAGGTTTATAACAACTTTTATAATACCGCTCTCCTGTGAAGCTCTGGAGAAGGAGGATTCAGGAGTGAGGGAGTAAATCCCACACTGGGAACAAGGGAAAAGGTGAAAAGGTGTTGCCTTAATGTTTGTCTTTGTTTTTCACTGCTCAAATCTATTTTAAGTGATGGTAACTTAAATTACTTTTCCCTGAGTATAGTCCATTTTAGCCTTGATGGTAACTGGGCAAGTGATCTCCCTGATTTTATCTCAATCTTCAAACTTTTTCATCCTGTCCACTTAAGGAAAGGGTGTGAGCAGGCAGCTGGCTGAGCATTTGGCTGTTAACCAGATTTAACCCACCACAGCTCATCTTCATGATCTGTTTTCTCAACACTGCTGCATCTGTAGTCTAACCTCACTGCTAATGTCAATAGCTATTCAGACATTGAACTGTACACCAAACCAGGTGAAAAAAAAATCTTTCTCCTGTGTAGGAAAAAAAAAAAAAAGACAGAACAAATACAACTTCTTGCCCTTTGCATGAAAAGTTTTTTCATGAGTGGAATTGATAGATTGGAACATACCTAAAAGTAGTATTTATTGTTTTAGACTGTAAAGCAATTTCAGACCTCCTGTTGAATAATGTTTTGGAAGCTAATGATTTAAATAATTTCTAACTTGTAGATCATGTTGTCACAAATGTTCTGCTGAAATTTGAATCCTTTGAAAATCCTAACTGCCTCTTGCATTAGGAATGGCTTATTCCAGAGAACTGCAGCAACATGCACATGAGGACTTGGGTATGTACTTTCGAGTTGCTGATCTAACCAGGCTGGTTACAACACAAGAGTTGTTGGCATTTATACTTAATTCATGAGTGCCACCTCCATACAAAGACATGCAATAAATTTCGTACTATTTGCTAGTGCTAAAACTAGTCAGTGAAGACACAAATAGGATAGCTTTGAGAAGTCATCTAGATGTGCTGGTACAGTAAATCATGGCTCTTAAAGGCACTGATGTAACTTCCAATTGTGTGAAAATAAAGAATATAAACTTTGAAAACTTTTATTTTACTGTTTTAACACCAGCAAACTGACTAATATCAGGAGAAAGAGAGCATGAATTGCTGTTGTAGTGATGTCTTTAGGCTGCAGAAATTGTATTAGTCAGACAGTAATCAAGAGAGAATCCCTGGAAGCCAGGACACGGATCTTACAACACGAAATAAAATGTGCCATATCTCTGAAAAGCACTTTCTGAATCACATGAAAGCTGTGAAAGTAGGGAACAAAATGTGCTGACTACAGGACCAGGGCTACAGTGAGGAGCAACTGTGAATCTCAGACTGGAGAAATAAAATGGCCTGAAGCTGTACAAAGCAATTAATGAACCATGGCTGCACATAGGTATGTACAGCACAGATGCCACGACTGTTGTTGTTTAGTGAGGGTAACGTCAGAAATTATACAGACACCATTAACATTCCAGAATCTCCAGTATGGTCTTGGCAAAACATGATAGGTGGTTTCCACTATCAGGTGTTGGAATGAAAACTGAAATTGTCACAGAGACTATTTGATGACTTCTCCATTCATAAAAGGAACTTATCTGTGCAGATGATTGCTGAGACGTTCAGGTCTTCAGTGGTGAGAAGAGTATGTGAGGTAATTTAGAGTATCACATGGTTCTGAAAAGCCCAGTGAACCAATTGAGGGTAGACATGCCTCAGTACAGAACTGCCAATTTGCAGAACTCAGAATGAAAATGGTTGGGGAAAAAAAAATTAAAAAGAGTAAGGGTGTGTCTTTGGAGGTTTCCACCTTTCATGTAATTTCTTTGTTGGAAATACATGTCAGCTGAAAGTGTACCTTTTGAACCCTTCTTTCCTATTCCAGACTCTTGGATTTTGGAGCAATTCCAGAAATTCAGTATGAATCTGTTCCAGGAAAAAAAAAAAAAATCCTCAAAACAACAAACCTTATAGGTTGTGCTTTGATTTTCAGACCAGTGTACAGCATTTATGCCTTACATTTTCTTTAATTTCTCTTTCATTTTCAGGGTATATACACAATATCTTAGCTCTGGTGCAAGCTGTTGTAGCAGACATTTTAAGTGCAGTTCCCAATTTATTCCATATCTGAGATAAAGCAAAACTCCAGGGGACCACTAGGTCAGCCCAGCAGTTTAGCTGAATTGTTAGTGAGGAGACTGATGCCACAGGCCTTGATCACAAAGTGCTTGTGCTTGGGCTGACAGAGTAGCTCCCTTTGCTCCTCAGCTGTGTGGAGAAAGGCAAATACTGTCTCATTTAAAGGTCCCAAATTATATAAGCACTGAGCTTGTGCTACACGATCATATCCTGTGTGACTAGAGATAGCTATAAGAGCTAGCACCAGATAATCTGAAGAAAAGGAGGAAAAATTGAAAAGATCATAAAGAAAAGAGGTATTTGATAATTAGCACACATCAGTTGGTTTGCTGGAAATAGTCTCAAGTGAGTGTAAATCTAAGAGCTGTGTAATTATTTGTATACCCTAGATTAAGATATCTGCAAGACTGGCAATTCATAGGTGATTCACAATTAAAAGGAAAATGATCCAGCTATTAAGCATGCAGAAGCTACATCCTTAGCAATATTCACACTACAAGGGAGGATAGATTGTTTTAATTCAAGGTGTTCTCATGCCGTGGATGGGTTTAGTCTTCTAAGATGCAGACAAGGCATACTGAGGCAGACAACAGTGTCTCTAATGAAGTAAAATGAAAATGAGGTCTGTAAAGATCACCCTAGGTTGATGTAAGACCCTTCTAAGAAAAGGTAGTTCACATATCCACTGTTTAATCCCATAAAACTTTCTGTACGTTGCCTGTAAGACCACACTCAAGGCCAAACTGTCTACATTGTCCACTTCCCGAAGTCTGCTCAAGATCAGTCCTATAGCCTTGAGCATGAACATTTAGAAAAATGCCCAGTGGAACTGAGTGCTTGAGGGTATGTGAGAGGTGCACCTCTCTGCAACATCAGTGAGATACAGAACTTTTCCTCTGACACACCTCAAACATGCTTCTGGTGTACCTAGAAATGCTTGCCTTAGACCTTTGAAGCTTATATTTACAAAAGATTGGTTTTCAAATTTTATTCTATCTTAAGTGGAGTTTTCCTCTTGACGTACGGAAAAAGGACTCTATAACTCCAAAGTTATAAAGTAGGTATGTTTCTTGCGCAAGATGCATGGGGGATCCTTTCTCCAAAGCGTGCATACCCAAGGGAGCAAGCCATCTGGATTTATACACTGAAGCCATGCATATTCATAACATGCCTATACATTCTTATCACTGAAACCCGCTTACTCTTGCTTCATATGTTAATTAGCTTATCAGTCCTCTGCGCCTGCGTAGTGCTCGTCAGGAATCATGGGTAGGGGTCCCCAAAATGTGGGAGGTGGTGTTCGGGAGGAAGGCCGTAGTCTTCATCATGATGTTCTTTTCACCTTCTGCCTGGAATTTTGGTAATCATGCAGCTTGCAACATCCTTATCAACCTAAGCCTACGTGTATCCTTGGTGGACATCTACCCTCCCTCACTGATGACGGGTGCCAGTCACTGTTTCTTCCACTGTTCCTTCTCCTAGACAACACTATAATCCTTGCTCTGCTCTTTAAGATAACCTTGGAGTGCTTTCGTGCTGTTCGTTGCAAGAGTACAGCGTATCCTGTTAGTCATCTATCTCTATGCGCTTTCGTAGTTATCTATTCTGTTTCTATGTTCTCAGTGTAGGTACACAACTAATCATAATATTCTATTCTATGTGCTCCTCTATTCTTTCATATCCCCATATCACTCTTATTTTGACTGTGTTTTATTTCTGTTGCTGTCTGGGGGTTTTGTTAAACTTGGGTTTTGTTTGTTGTGTTGTGTTGTTTCATTTCGGTTTTCCTCAAACATTTTATTATTTTTTCCTTCTTCCCTGAAAATGTGGTTTATGATGTGAATTACCCATCTCTCTGCTTGTTCATTCCATTTGGCCTGATGAACCTTGGGATTCTCTGGCTATTTGCCATTGAAAGGGTGAGCAGAAACAACAAAAATACTAAGATTTTTTTTTGAACATTTGTGGCTTAATAAGGTAGAGATCTTATTGTGGACCCGACAGAGAACACTGGGGAGACAATTCAGCCCTTACTCAGTTTCTTAGTCTGCACAGGAGATGTGAGAGCTGCCAGCTAGTCACATATAACCACTAAATATATGGATAGCTTTGACTTGCACACAGTCTTGCTACTAGCTGGACAGCTGGAAGGTCAAAAAGACATATGTAAGTTATGTACAAGCAATTGGTAGACTTATTCCAGACATCAAAATCTTTGGTCTTTCAGGAAATGATTTTCAGGAACCAATTGGGATAATGAATTTGTGACACGGATGAGGAACTCTGCTTCATGTGTGACTTTAATAGAATCAGCTCTAAATGGTCTTTTAACTTGTAGAGAATGGCTCCATAAAGGCCCAATCCGCCATGTATTTTAACTCCCATGAAGTGTTTTAGAGTTTATCACAATTACCTGGAAGCATATAGAAAACAAAAGCAGCAAGAAAGTAAGCATAGAAATGTCTTGTGAGATTGGAGAAAGTTAGATAACTGCCCTTACTTTCTTTTCTTTGTTTGATTAAGATTTGTGTGAAAGACATATTTAATCAGCAGCCAACAGCAATGAGTTGTTTGGATACATTCTGTGTCTTACCAGGTTTTTTTTTGCATGCAATCATGCATAAAACGAGGCATCAGAATCAGAGTTCTTTTGAATCTTTCATGTGTTATCATTAAACTGATGTCACATCAAATTTAGTTCCACACATCTGTGGAGCAACTGTATTCATAACATTTTATGAACAATAGACTCCCTTAAAATAAGGCATACAGACTGATGCCAGGTTGCCAACTGATCTTGCATCTGTTTCCTAGGAAATGAAAGTGCAGAAGGAAAAAGTCATGTCTTGCACAGTGTTTTTTATTATTCCCCAGCTTTTTGAAAGCTTTTTTTTTTTGCATGAGCCAACATTAAATCTCACAGATATGCTCAGGAGTAAAACAACTTAGCCAACTTAGCCTTCCTACATAAAATTTTTTAATTTCAGCACAAACACTTCAGTACAGAGTGACGTAAGACTTTATTCTCCTCTTATTTTCTTTAGTAAGGGCAATGTTTTCTCCCCTTTTTTTTTCTTTTAATTTTTTCATAAGCAGTAGTGTTGAACATCTTCATGCCACAACCAAGATCAGTAGCCCAGGTTCCTTTTGTGCAAGTTAATGAAGCAACAGATAAAAGTGAATAGTCTTTTTACCGAAACACTTGCATCAGTTTGACAAGATTGAAAACAAACTTAAGGAAAAATGCATTCTGTGTCTCCTTCCAGTTGATTGCTGGTGAAATGCAGGCTTAAATGCTAAGGTAAGAATGTTACCAAGAACTAGGTGTCTATCACTGAAACCAAATATTCAGAAAAGCAACAGGAATGATATTCTAACTGTATAAGCTTTTTTTTTTAGAAAATCGTTATGGGGACAAATTTCTTTTGAAAGATAGGTATGGATACATTGGTCATTTATGCATGATTCAGTACATATGTCCTTAACACCATGAATATGTATGTGTGTTTCTGTGTCACCTGCACTAGATTATATAGTCCTGCTCTGGCAGGGGGGTTGGACTCAAAGATCTCCAGAGGTCCTTTCCAACCCCTAACATCCTGTGACCTGTGGCCCTGTGTGCTAAGCTGGTGTTTTGCCTAAGCTATTCAGTGTCCTTCTAGAACATATAGCCTCACCCCATCAGTCTCACCGTAATTTATCAGTGAGTTTGGTTGCAATCATACTTGGCTAAGACTCTGAAATAAAAGGTTTCCTTGTGTTAGGGCAGCATTTTGTGGTGGATAAGTCTCCCACAAGTCCACAGGTGCACATCAAAATCTAGTCTGAGAAAACACCTGAAGTTCCTACGATGTCTCATGAGGAGCTAATAAACCAAGACTATGCAGCTCCATCTGATTTGTGGGTGCTCACATTAATGCAGACCTAATTGTGTCACACTTCATTGACATTTTTGATCTGGCTTTCATGGAATCCAAAGGGGAAAATAGCCTATGACCATCTTAAATATAGGTCCATATGTTTAGTCGGGAAATTCTTAACTTGTGTGCCTGATATTGTGTTCAGAGATGATGTTTTACACATTCAGTTTCAGATTATATGCATTTAATAAAAACATTTTTCATTACTTAAAATCATCTACAAGTACCTGTGACATTAACTTATCAACTGCTGTTTTCCATCCTCTACCTTCACCAGAATTCAGACTGACAAAATTCAAAGAATCATTTACAAAAGAAGGGGTGACAAGAAGCAAAGACCTTTCAGATATTGTTAGCTACAATAGTTATTTAAGCATAGTTTAAGCATGAACTTAAGAATTTGCAAGGCCCTTGGTTAAACCTGGGGTTTTTTTGTTCTTTTTTTTTTTTTTAAGCGTGTCTGTAGTCAACTGGTAATCCATTAATATTAATAAGATACAAGAGATACATGTGAAGAAAATGGCAAAACCAAACAAAATAAAACTCAAAACACTTACTGTAATAAAAAAAATGACAGTAATGGTAAAGAGACATTTTAAGGCTACCTTATTAGAATTATATAAGGATTTTTTTTCTTATCAGAGTGGTGGACTGCTAACTCTGACAGAGGAAAAGTTTTCAAACTAAGACTCAGAAAAGCAAAGGATTGACTTTAGTGGCTTATCTAAAAAATGCCTTACAGCTTAAAAGTTAAATTGAGATTATATATTTGCTGTACAAACAGTTTTGACCCACAAGCAAATGGGAAGCCATAACAGCACTGAAAGGAAGAAAAATGTTGCCACAACAGCAGCAGAATGGATTCACATTTCTTTTACTAGTGTTTCTTTGTATTTATGTTTCAAGTGCGCTTTTTTTCCCTGTTTTTTTTTTTTTTCCCCCTCCCTCCCTTCTGCTATTTTCTACAAAGTGTCTCGAAAGTTATTGGAAAGGTCTTAATTAATGCTCTTCTGCAAGATAGAAAGATATTAACATACAATCATATTCTGCCTGATATTAAGTCAAAACAGAACAGAATAATCTATCTTCAACAATTCAGTCACCATCATTCAGCACCTGTTGACAAAGCTAGGAACTTCTCATGAGTTACTAACAAAGATTCCTGTGTCTTTAATCCTGGAAGCCTGTTGCCTTCATTCCTCATGGTTGTTCAGAGGAGTTTGATCTGGAGGAGTGTTGAATGCATTAGCAGCACTGTTTTCCTTTCAGGCAGAATGCCTTGAATAGAGGAATTGTCATTAATGTGAAATTGCTTTGGCCAGCACTTAAGCTCAATAGGACAATATTTAAAACATTAACTGTAGGCTTCCACAGTTGTTCTTTTCTGTCACTTTACACAGTGCAACTGCCTGATGCTGACTGCCCTTTCCTCCTCTTTCTTGGGCTTATCTCAATCAGGCCTGTTTCAGAGTCGCTGAAAGTAAGAAAGAGAAGCTGAATACATCTGACAGCTATTTCTATCAGATAAACTAAAGTTCAAATGAGTGGAACTCTTTTGCCTTTCAAAGGCATTCAGTTCCCTGATGCTTTCTCATGTAATATAGACCTTTCTGAAAACCAGGGATTGATGTCACTTTCTTTGTGCAGTGATCCACCTCTAATTTGCCACCTTTGCTAAAGGATAAACATTTCTAAGAAAGTATGGTATTACCCAAAGGAAAGTATAATGTTATTGACGTCTTTCAAACCGCCCATCAAAATAAGTTTTAAGGTTATTTAGAGATCAACTTCCAGACCTTTTATAGGTCAAGCTGCTCTCTGTTCTTACAATGCCAAACAAATGGCCACACATAAGGTTCTGTATATGACAGGATCCAGCTCAGTGATCTTTCAGATTGAGTGTATTGATTAGAGCTGGTTTGGGATAAAAATTACCTGTTAATATATACATTTTCTAGGCTGTTCAGCCAACAAAAAAAAAAAAATTTACAGAACAACGCAATGTGATATTTTCTTCAATAATTTGCTTGATTTTTGCAGACAAGAGAGGTCTTTGTACTGACACCCAGGAGGTCCATTATCTCAAACCAAGAAATGCATTCTGGATATGTTCAAACCTCTCCTTTTCCCTGGAAATTAAGTTTTCTCTGCACATCTGCACACCAGCAGATCTTTTATCCCCATCTCTGCTATTTCTGTTTAAGAAGAGTTGGCTCAGAGTCTCTTGCAAGTTGAACTCTATAAAAGCAAACCTCTGCCCTGTTAAAGATTACTTGTACTTTGAGTCTGATGCAACCCAAAGAACAAAAGTTATAGTTTTGTTAAATGACTCTGGATGATAAAGTGAATAGTTACAAATTTTATTAGGGTGATTATGACCTATTTCAGTCACATCAATGTTTTTATGTTCCAAGGGTTTCCACTGTAATGTCTGACAGATTAATCTGAAGACTCATTCACTGCTCTTTATGCTTCACCAATAGATTTTTGCAAAACAATTTATATATACCCCGTAATTAGTGAACTCCATAATGAAGATATTATCAATACTGCCAATAGGCAAAGCTATACTCCTATTTTACTAACTTCTCTCCCTGTCCTAATAGATCCTGTCTTTAGTCTTTTGCTTTGTAGCTCAAGATCTGAGGCATCAGCTCAGGTATAACGAAGTCTGTGCAGCAAAGTAGACTTTCCTGGGTAAAGAGGCATAGCTTTCAAAAGATCTAAGATTAAGTACAGGATAAACTCAGACACAGAAAACTCTATATTCTAAACATTTACTTCATGGTGCAGTGATAATAATGTGTATTCAGGGGCAAAGTTGAATATCGTTGGTAAGACATATTTGAAAAACTTGCCATTATTAGACAGAGACATTTAGCTCTAGCTGCAGAAAAATCTCATTCATTGTGACGAGGTACAGAAAGTCCTTTATATGACATAGAGATCACCATGAATATTCTCCTTTTCTTCTGCAGAAACAATTACAATATATCACTAGATTTTTTTTAGATTCAGAACTGAACTTTCTATTAGAAGGAGACTCAAAACCATCTTCTGGACAGGTATTTACCAGCGCTTACTAGGAGACACTTGACCATTTTACAAATATTAGTGTTACTCTTCATTTTAAAAGTAAGTAATAATATGTTTTTAAAGATTTGGAAAATAATCTGAACAGAACTATTCAGAAATCTATTTCCTTCTCTTTGTTTTAATACATGAGGTAAAACAAGCAAACAGCCAACCAACCAACTTGGCAACCAAAAGTTTCGTTCTTGGGAAAATGATATAACTCAAAAAAAAACCCAACCCAACCAACCAACCAAAAAACACAACACAGAACAAGAATAAAAGGTCTTAAGCACACAGAGGATGAACATCCTTATATCTTTACCTGTACTTGCAATTCTTACACTGCAACCAATTGTGATGATTCAGGAGTTATCTGCCTCCACATACTGTTGAATTCACCCGGACTAGACTCAGCTGGATTGAAGTTAAGGAAAGAAACTTTATATTCACAATTTAGCACAATATACAAGCCCCCAAGAGGGGATCCCAACCACCCTTCCACCTTCTCCTCTCCCTCTAATCTTATCCCAGAATCTACCTTATGTGCAAGATAAACAGGAAAGGTCAGCTAGGGGGGTGAGAAGCAGAATTGATTAGTTGGATTACACAGATCCAGCTAGAAGCCAAGGAAAGAGAGCTCGGACTCTGCAGACAGAGAGAGACACACATTGTCTTATCTATGTTTATGTCCTTGCTTTTATATATCTCAGGAAACCAATAAGTGAAGTGGACGTCACTGTTGTTTTCTTTTCACAGCCTTAATCTATTATTTCTCATTAAAATATTCCAATTAGCCTCAAACTAGCACACCACTGTAATTCACAGGATGTCGGGGGTTGGAAGGGACTCAAAGAGATCATCGAGTCCAACGCCCCTGCCGGAGCAGGACCATGCAATCTAGCTCAGATCACAGAGGAAGGCATCCAGACAGATTTTAATTCAATTCAATGCAATTGTAATTCAGTCATATTTTCTGCAGTTATGATATCAGGTCATTCATTTAGGGTGCTCTGAATAATGCTATGTTCTGCATCAGGAGAGATGTCTTGTAATGCACACTTGTAGGTACAAGTCTTGTGATACCCTACTGCCTGCAACATCTGAGGGATGCAGGTATCAAGTTGTTACACTTCCAGGCATCCACCCCAGTTCTGCTCTGCTCCGTTCAAATTGCCTGATCCAGCAGAAAGTCAATAGGGTGCCCACTGCTTTTTCCTAAACCATGCAAAGGTGGATTCAGCAGACTAAATAAAACACTATATCCTTTCACACAGGAACTTCAGAAAGAGATGGAGATTTATACTGTTGAAAGTAACAGGAAGTCCTAACCATAAAACTTAAAAAAAAAAAAAAAAATCTTGGTTTGCTTAGCATATCTTGAATCTTAGAATGAAGTACGTGGTGCGCAGGAATAGCTGACAAGCATGCTGTAACTAGGTAAGCTGCTTCATCATCTGAGGCACCATTGAATTTTTAAGCAAAATCTGAGTGTATATTCTGGGTTTATGTTTTACATTTTCTTTGGTGGGCAGGGCTTGTTTTTTTGGGGGGAATTTTTTTTTCTATCTACCTTCCATTGAAGATAATGTAGTTTGCTTCTCTGAGGATTCAGAACTCTGTTAAACAATTTGTTCCAATCTATGCTTTTTTATCAGCCTGTCACAATAGTTATTTATTAAGAATGGAAAATAAATTAATAAATATAGGGCTCACGTCCTCTTAAATAACCTTATTCCTCTCTGTTTTGGTTTTTGTTTTTTTTTTTTTTTTTTGTAGTTCTTACAGATTGGCATTTAAAAAATTAAAACCTTAACTGCTTAGAGACTGTTCAATAAATCCTTCTTTGCTATGCTGAGATTTTAAAAACTATTTCTTTTTCTTCTTTGTTTCAGCTTCCGCATTCTGCATGTGTGAGGTAGGCAGTGATGTGGCTTGTCTGTTCTCTCATTTCCAATCCCTACATCACTCATTTTCAAAAAAAGTCCTTCTGTTTGGTACCTTGAATATTTAAGAGAAGGCTGTGGTATTTTTCATTCCTAAATAATACCTCTAGATGGGGAATAGGTCACATAATGGAGAACAAAGCAGAGGTGCCTGATGATAACCAGCATGGCTTCACCAAGGGCAAATCATGCCTAACAAATTTGGTGGCTTTCTATGATAAAGTCACAGCAGCAGTGGACAAGGGAAAGGCAACTGATGTCATCTAACTGGACCTGAGTAAGGCCTTTGACTCTGTCCCACATGACATCCTGGTCACCAAGCTGGAAAAACATGGACTTGATGGGTGGACAACTCACTGGATAAGGAATTGGCTGGATGGTCGCACACAGAGAGTGGTGATCAAGGGCACAATGTCCACCTGGAGACCAGTGACAAGTGGCGTCCCTCAGGGGTCAGTGCTGGGACCAGTGCTGTTTGACATCTTTGTCAGTGACATGGACAGAGGAATCGAGTGAAGCCTCAGCAAGTTTGCAGATAACACCAAGCTTTGTGGCACAGTTGACTTGCTAGAGGAAAGGGATCCATCCAGAGGGACCTGGACAGGCTGGAGAGGTGGGCCCAGGCTAACCTCATGAAATTTAACAAGGCCAAGTGTAAGGTCCTGCACCTGGGGCGCTGCAATCCCAAGCACAAATACAGGCTGGGTGGTGAGTGGCTGGAGAGCAGCTCTGAGGAAAAGGACCTGGGGGTCTGGGTGGATGAGAAGCTCAACATGAGCCTGCAGTGTGCACACGCGGCTCAGACAGCAACTGTGTCCTGGGCTGCATTAAGAGAGGCATTACCAGCAGGGCAAGGGAGGTGATTCTCCCCCTTTACTCTGCTCTTGTCAGACCCCACCTGGAGTACTGTGTGCAATTCTGGAGCCCCCAGTACAGGAAGGACATGGAACTGCTGGAGAGAGTCCAGAGAAGGGCCACAAAGATGATGAGAGGGCTGGAGCACCTATGTTATGAGGACAGGCTGAGACTGTTGGGGCTTTTCAGCCTGGAGAAGAGAAGGCTTCGAGGAGACCTTACAGTAGCCTTCCAGTATCTGAGGGGGGCCTACAGGAGGGCTGGGGAGGGACTATTCACAAGGTCTTGTAATGACAGGATGAGGGGGAATGGGTTCAAATTGGCGGAGGGGAGATTTGAACGGGATGTTAGGAAGAAATTCTTCACAGTGAGGGTGGTGAGACAATGGAACAGGTTGCCCAGAGAGGTTGTGGCTGCTCCCTCCCTGGATACGTTCAAGTCCAGGCTCGATGAGGTCTTGAGCGACCTGATCTAGTGGGAGGTGCCCCTGCCTATGGCGGGGGGTTGGAACTGGATGATCTTTAAGGTGTCTTCCAACCTAGACCATTCTATGATTCTATGATTCTATAATGCACAAGAATATCTTGAGTAGACTGGACTGTTGCTGACCTCATCATGAGGGAATAAAGAGTTCAAGGCAGGAAACAGTGGATGTTTAGTAGAGACATGCGGAAACTAGTCTGGGAAAAGACAGCTTAATGTAATAGCACGGACCTTCCTGATAACACATT
Organism: Psilopogon haemacephalus; assembly: GCA_013396835.1. NCBI lineage: Eukaryota > Metazoa > Chordata > Aves > Piciformes > Megalaimidae > Psilopogon > Psilopogon haemacephalus. Next base: position 22,023 of record VWZI01011644.1, read on the forward strand.
AGAGGATTGTTACACTAATCTTTCTCTCATTAGTTCGTTCTCTGTGGTTTGACACAACTTAAGGCCTCAGGAGTTAAACAGGCTAAAACACTACCTGACATGTAGAGTTATTTCCCTCTGCATGGAGCAGTTAGAAAACACTAATGAACCTCCCATGAGGATCCCGTAAAGCCCCTCACAGCTGTGTCATATGAACAGAAGAAAAGAACAGTGAGAAATAAGGCCTGGAAATGTTTATAAACTTGATCATGCCATGTTGTCAGTTTAACCTAAAGCTGCAATGTAGTGAGCAGTGCCAGCTACTCAATTCCCTGACGAACCAATACCCAACATAAACCTGGCAGAAAAAAACCTCCAAAACCCAATTCATCCTGCTTGTAGTTAAAATAAAGCAAAGGGAATTGCAATCAGCAATTTAGACTGTAATCTGTTCAGTTTTGTAAATAAGTAAAATTAAGGCTGAGATCCAAGCCTTGTACACTGAGAGATAAGAAAAACTGAAGTTGATGGAAAATTGGTTGAGAATAGAGAAGCATGGGATTGGTGGCCAATGGACGAAAAGGAACAATAGAGCTTAATTATACTCCCTGACTCTAGACTTATAGTCTGAGTCTCAAGTAGAAAAAAAACGGCAAAAGGTGATATGGATTCGGAGATACTTTTCTACCCTGACTGTATTAAAAGCTTAGCATCTAAACTTAGATGCATAAACTCTCTGAATAAAATAACAATATCCACTTCCTTCGTGCTATTCTGTCTCCATAATTAGAATAACTAGCAATTGAAATAATCACAAAGCTTTTTCTTGTATCATATATATGTCTAAGTTGCAATTACCCTCCTTTATTTTTTTTTCAACTGATGAACCCTGTGACTAAAAGATATTCCCATTTTTGCAAAGCAGTTTTCTTTGAAGTACTATATATGCATAGATAAAAAGCATGCTTTACATCTCTATGCATAAATCTAAATATTTTTCTTTAATAACATTCTCACACAAAAAAAACTAAAGTGTTATTAGCATGGAGATAGTGTGTATTGCAACATAATTTTTATGAAAAATTTTACTCACCTGTCATTTTCTAAAAGCTACCATTGATTTGGTTAAAGACTACATGAATGATAAGCAGTAGCTTGTGAGTACGGTTTATGCAATGAAAGAAAGCTACAAAATCTAATTCTTTGTAAGCACCTACAAAATAACAAGGAGCAGCATCTAGCTGAAAAACCATCTTGGCTAATGTTAGAAACGGTGTGGCCAGTAGGACTAGAGAACTGATTGCTCCCCTGTGCTCAGCACTGGTGAACTTGTGTTTCAAATACTGTATTCACCTTGGATGAAAGGAGGCTGAAGGGAGACCTTATAACTCTCTGCAAGTGCCTGAAAGGAGATTTTAGCAAGGTGGAGGTCAGTATGACCTCCCAAGTAACAAGGGATAGGACAAGAGGAAATGGCCTAAAGTTGCACCAGGGGAGGCTAAGGGTTGTCAAGCACTGGAACAGGCTGCCTAGGGAAATGGTGGAGCCACCTTCCCTGGAGGTATTTAAGATATGTAGATGTGGTCCTGAGCCATGTGGTCTAGTGTTGACCTTGCAGTGTGTGTTGGTTTGAGCTGATTGGAGAATTTGACTGAGAAATTAGAGTATTGGCTGAGAGAGAGTTAAACACATTGTGTCACTTCACTGAGTTTCACTGAGAAAGAAAAAAAAAAAAAAAAAAGTTGTTTTAAGAGATGTTCCCAAAACAAACGAGATTAGCAGAGGGCTTCTGCCTGTCTGGCACTGTGGCTGCTCTCTCCTTTGTCTCTTGGGCTTGCTGGCTAAATTCAGAGTAAAATCACTAAAACTACTAACTTCTCCTATTACTAATCTCCCTGATCTTCAGCCTATATGAAGCATCAAGAGGTGGTGAGATAAGGCTGGGGAAGGGGGGAAAGGTGGTAGGGGGGGTTTGGTTACCCTGTCTTGGGGATTTTGGTCTCCGGGAGGGGTGTGGTGTGTGTATTACCTTTTTTACTGTATACTTCTGTAAATATATCTTGTAAATATTTGCTTGTATATTCGCATTGCTGTAAATATAAAGCTTCATTTATTAACTTCCAGTCTTTTCTGAGTTTTAGCTGGGGTTTTAAAAAGGAGGGGGGGCAGGTAACTGCAAACCCACTACACAGTATATACTACATTGCCGGTTGTACTTGATGATCTTGAAGGTTTCTTCCAACTAAAACTACTCTATGATTCTATTCTATGATTCTATGAGATCATAGAATCATAGAATGGTTTCGGTTGGAAGAGACCTCAAAGATCATCCAGTTCCAACCTCCTGCCATAGGCAGGGACACCTCCCACTAGAACAGGTCGCTCAAGGCCTCATCCAGCCTGGCCTTGAACACCTCCAGGGAGGGAGCAGCCTCAACCTCCCTGAGCAACCCATTCCAGTATCTCACCACCCTCACTGTAAAGAACTTCCTAACATCCCGCCTGAATCTCCCCATCCTCAGGCTGGCACCTGGTCCATGGTTTTCCCACCTAAATCTCTCCCATGTCATAAAGAAATCATGTCACAGCATTTTTATTCTTATTCTGTTAATTTTTTTGTGGGTTGCAATTTTTGCAAGGTTTCTGATATAGTCTTAGAATTTATTTTCTCAAATAAGCCCAAAAAACTTGAACTAGGTGAAATTACCAGAGTAAGTACAAAGACAATTAGAAAGCTGTTTGTTTGTCAGTGGTTCATAGTCAAAATGGAGAGAAGTGCTGGACAGGATCCAGCAAGCATCTGCCTTCATTTTGGACCTTTTCAATACTTTTGTTAATGACCCAGATGATGGAATGGAAAGTATACTTATTAAATCTGCAGGTGACAACAAGCTTGAAGAAGCTCAGGAACGAGACTGGAATTCAAAATTACGCTGAGACACAGGAGATATGGTTGGAAAAATATAATGGAATTCATTAGGGACTCATGCAAAGTATAACACTTCACAGGCATAATCAGCTGTAAAAACTCAGAATGAGGACCAGCTGCTTGAGCAGCCGTTATGCAGCAAAGTATTTAGAAGTTACAGTGGATTACAAGTGAACACTGTCATCCTGCTCCAATCCTCTCCCTCCAACATCACTGTAAAACTAGCACTTTAACCTTCAAAACCATATGCCATTATCCTTCCAATTTAGTCAGCACTGGGGAGACCTCGTCTAGAACAACATTTCCAGGGAGCTATGAACAAAAGCCAAAGGATACGAGCAAGAGTGATCACATCTCTGAAAAGTGTAATACTTTATTGGCACAAAACTTCTAGAAGCAGCAGAATGGACTTTACAGTTATAAAAATATTGGTTTGGAAGGATCTCTGCGGGTCAGGAAATTTATAAAATTTATTACAAAAAAAAAAAAAAAAGTAATTTCGGTAGTATGTTCAACAAGTGGAAGCGATGGAAATACCCTGCCTCTCCCAAGATTTACCTGGAAGATTCCTGAATCAGAACAACTGAAGTTGGAAAGCGCTGCTGGAAACTGTATAGTCCAAATCTCTGCCCAAACTACAGTCAGCTGGAATAGGTTGCTCAGGGATGAGCTCCATCAAGTTTTGAACCTTCCAAGGATAGAGACTCCACAAGCTCTTTTGGCAACTATCCTCACAGAAATAGGTATTATCCCTCAGGATCTCAGCCAAGGTCTAGTGGATGTCATAGACCATGCTCTGTTACACACCATGATCATTATTGAGTGCACAAAGGGTGACCGTGTCAGACTTTCTGGTCTTTTTTTAACCACTTCTGCACAAATGGTTGCATCTGAGAGCTGAACTTCAGGTTGGCAGCTTGTCCACGGTTTTACCCAGTTTGAACCCTTTGTTATTAAATCATGAGTCTATCCAGATTTCTTTCTAGCACTTGTTGTAAAGGTCTTTGACACACTAACCAAAACTCAGCTGTGGGAAAAAAAGGCTTCAAAGCACCATCAAATCAGGAACAGTTGGCAGACATGAGTAAAATATATTAGAACTTACTGGAAATCAAAGCCTTCTGTAACCTCAGCCTCCATCCTGGACTTCAAACAGCTCCTGAAAGTCCTCTGAGATTCTCAGGAGATCTAAAAGCAAATCAGTGAAATTGGAAGTGCTAATGGTTGTGTCTGCCAGATGCCCCTGCTACTTGCTTGAAAACTTCATAGTAAAGTGTTAATTTTGAGAATCTAATGTTAAAGAATCTTTTCTTAGAATTTTAAACTCTCACACTTAACTTGTTTTTTCTTTATTTTATTTTGTAGTTGCTGATGGGTTTTATTGGGGAGTCTTGGTAATCCAGCAAGTTCATCGGGCTGGGAAATCTGCTTACTACCTGGTCACTTTCAGGTGTTTAGTAAGATCAGACATAGCTTTGATGTTTGATTAAAGTCCCGAGTCAGCAGTTTCACTGCTGGAAATTTTTTTTTTTTAAGTTGTATGAGCAAAAGTGATTTTAACAACGAATAGTCTCTATTGCTACAAGCCATTATGTTAGACTCCATTCCAGTTAAATCATCTGTATATATGGCCATTGTCTGCTCAGAAAATAATTTCAATGAAAGGAGATCACACTTGGACATTTTACATCAGAGTGATAAAGAAGTGACTACTCTGTGTTTTATCTAGTTTTTACATGCAGTAGTACTGTTCAAAGAGTAAATTAGGTCTCCAGGGGGTCCTAATCACTAGGCTATAGATGTATGCTCCCAATTTTGCTCTGTCGGGTTTCATGAATCTGAAATTATTTTGATATCTAGTAGATTGCTTTCCTCAGGAGGGAGCAATGGATGATGAAAATGAACAAATTCTCTTATTCTCCCACAGATAAAGAAGCTGTATCAGGAAATCAGATAAGTAGGACTGAATTTCTACAGTTAGATGTGGACATCAACCTGCACTCTCCCACCTTACAGAAGCATCATTACAAAATAAAATCAAGACAGAGACAAGAAATTGATGATGCCCCAAACACCTGCCTTGTGTAAGGATTCCTGGAGAACTCTTTAATGGACTACACTCCTTCAAGAAGGATCCTGAGGAAGCAGAATGAGCTGGGTATCAGATATTAAGGCCAAAGAAATACTTTGAGAGGTTGAAGAGGAAATTAGAGCATCTAGAGAAATTCCGGATAAATAAGTAAATAAAGTTCTTGTGGCATTTAGGTGCTTCTGGATCTAGAATGACACCTCTTGAGGTAAAGTTCTATTAAGAATTACTGCCTCTTGTTTGCTTCGAATCTGACAACTGTTACATCTGGTGATTTGTAGTTTTGGTTCTGAGAAAAGAGAGGACAATCATTACCTATTCATTTTCCCCAGACTACCCATGACTTGCAGATGCACAATACTGCCCATAAGACCTATCTTTGGGTCACCAAAGCCAGATGTGTGTGAACACTGCAGAGTTTAAATATAAAGAACCAGAATAATTTCACTAAATTCCTGTTACCTGACAAGATTTAATTACTACTGTAAATAAAGTACACTTCTTCTGTAGTCAAAGCAATGCACAAGGCTTTACAGAAGTCAGTCTAGATCTCCTGTAGCCTGAAGACCTTTCTGTCATGTCACCACCCTTCTTCCTCTGATGATTAAATGAATCTTGGTCAGAGAAGCAGAGAAATTTGGCCTTGTGTATCTTGGATGTATGTGGTGGGCTCCAGCACCTAGTGCTTACCACATTGTCAATCACACTGCATTCAAAAGTTCAGGAAGTTCGAAAAATTGTTAGTTTTTTCACTCGGTGTCAAAAATGATTCTTTCTGAATTCAAATGAACTTAAAATACTATTTGATTAAATAGAAGAGTTAATTGATTTGTCTACTGATTCAACCCAAATATCTTGCTATTTTTGTGCATGTAGTTGTAGTGGTTTGGGAGTTCCCCAACCCTACCCCCACGCCCCCACTCTGAAATTGCCCAGGCTAGACTCAGACAGCTGGAAGTTAAGGAATGAAGCTTTATATTACAACTTTGCACAATATACAAGCAGATATTTACAGTATTTTACAGATATTTACAGATATATAAAATAAAAAGGTGATACAGAAATACCACACCCCTCCTAGAGATCAGAGTCCCTAAGAGGGGTTTCCAACCACTCTACCACCTTCCCCCCACTTCCCAATCTTTTCCCACTATCTGTCTTACATGACAGGTAAGCAAGGTAGATTGGCCAGGGAGTTTAGCAACAGTAAAGTGGTTAGTGAAGTTACACAGATCCAGCTAAGAAGGAAAAGAGAGATGCAGCAGCCAGCATGGCTCAAACATCTCTGTCTTATCTTTGTTTGGATTCTAACTTTACACCATTTCAGTAAACAAATGAGTGAAGGAGGCACTAGAATGTTTTCCTTTCTCAGCCTATAGTCTGGTTTCTCATTAAAAGCCTCCAATTAGTTCAAACCAGCACATTAGTTTAACTTTGCTTGGAATTGAACTGTTTCTGTTGATTCTGTCCACTTCTTCATGTCTAGAAATATCAACTATTTTTAAAGTCATAGCAATTACTTAGTTTTTCAACTTGTCATCCAATTAACCAAATGTGTTCTCATAAGTACCTATCTCATAGTTGTGAGTAAAGCTGTTCCACTTAATTCTTTGCTCATTCAATTAATAGTGGGGTAAAGCTGTGTTTATAGCTTAGCCGTTTCCATTTTCTGACTTCCTAGATTTCTGAATTTGTCCATAACATCCTTTTGAAGATCTTCCCAATTGACTCGAACCTGTAAATAAATAAAACTAGTTGGGGGTGGGGTTTCCTGGGAAATTTTTTAAAAATCTATTTTTATAATTCCTGACTCCGCCACATTAATTCCCTGCCTCTACAATATACAGCACAAAGACTGTCCCTTCTTATTTCTTTCATATTTCTAAGGTACACCTCAGGGACTGTAAGCCAAGCAAAGTCCTAAATTGTATGTTATTGGACAGGAGACTCTATCTAAGTAACTTTTCAACTTTGAATGCTGTCATAATAAGCTTGTGATGTTGCTGTTTTAGTGCCCAAACTCATAAGCCTTCATCATACAAGTCTTCCTTATGAGATATTTGTCTTACTCCATTCATATTCTCTAACTAGGCCATCAGCTTAGACTTTCTAAGGATTATTAAGAGAAGGAAAGTAAGTATTTTCTACAAATTACAGTGGATTTTCTTTATAGGATCAGAAAGAACCACACAAGTAAGGCTTTGCACTGCTTTGAGGAGCTGATTCAGTTCAAGTCAAACACAGGAAAGAAATGGCATCACAAGCTGAACATCAGTAATTTGAAAAGGCAACACTAAGGAAATCCAAGATAAAACTTTCACAGTAACAATAGTTACACTAAGTTTCCAACTGTGACAAGACAAAACTTGAAGAAGCTTTGACAGACTAAAACCAGTGTGCCAGCATTCTGTCAATTGTATCTCTACAATTTTTGTTTTCTTGTAGATTAAAAAAAA
>VWZI01011644.1:29513-122328 GCA_013396835.1 Psilopogon haemacephalus
AGAAGCTTTTCAGTTTTCTTATATGGATGAGTTTGTTTGAAGAATCCAAGTGTTAAATTAACATTAAAAATGAACTCTTCAAGAAGAGGGACCTCTCTTGTTTTTTCTTACAATAGTAGATATTCAGTCCACAGTGCAGATTCTGAACTACTATTGAAGCATATAAAGTAAATATAAGTGATACCTCATTTCTTCAAGATTTACCAATTGAATTGTTCTTTGAACACAGGCTAATCAATTTCATGCAATTCACTGCCCAGTCTAATGCTGAATTCTCAGGTTTAGAAGCAAATATTTTTTAAAGGTTTTAAAGCAGAAGATAACATGGTCCAATTGATCCCTTTAGGAGATGTGAGTTTGTGGATGACACTGAAGTCTAGAAAAAAGCTACATCACTGGCATTTCAGAATCACTGTAGTAAAGTCTCAGCTGGCATAAAATGGTATGCAGAGTGGAGCTAGAGTGATTTACACCAGCAGAAAATCTGGCTGGCTTTAAAGATTTGTTTATGAAGGTAAAAAGCAAGTAAAAAAATGAAAAAACCTAACCTCCCCAAAATCCCTTTTCTGTCTGTTTTTCTTCTTTTTTTTTTTTTTCTTCATTTGTTTTTCTATGATCTGTCAAAAGACAAGGATGAAAAGTAAGAGCAAACTGCTGTGACTGAAACAAAGTCTAGGATAACAAACAATTACTAGAAACCAGCATAGGCAAATTAAAATGGAAAGGAAATGCCACAGACTACTACTGTGCTGCACTCTTTGGAGAGTCAATTTACAATGGATTAGCACAAATGCGCCTTGATCCATCATCATGCTCTCCAGTTCAGCAAGCACAAAGTGATACTTTGGAATGGAGGTAGCATGAAGTAAATGCTGTAATTTGTGTCTGTGTGACAGCAAATGAAACTCTGCGAGTGGGCCAAACTATCTGTAGCAAAACAATAATAGCTTGGTGAGCATATTAGGCAACCCCAGAGGAGAGGAGATGAAAGATTCAAGCAATAAGGGCAATGTATGTATTTTAGATGTTAGGCAACCCTATTCTCAAGACATTACGAACAACAAGAACATCTGAAAAGTGCATCTGGGTTGGGCAGAAAGATATTCACCCCTGGTAAAAACATTTCCCAATAATAGCTTGGTGAGAAGAATAAAAAAGGAAAGAAACGAAAAAAGGATTATCACTCTGCCTAGCAGATTCTTTCCAGATGGCATCTGGCTAGAGGTAAATCGTATTATGAGACCTTTTTCTAGTTCTTATGATTTATATGTTCAGTTTCATCTGATCTAGGATATGGTGTTCACTGGATACGACACACTCTGAGAATTTATGTTGCATAGCTAAACATCATGTCTGTATATCTTTTCTCAGTAATCTCTGATAATACCCAAATGGGCTTTTTATTGTAAACATCTGGACAGCCGTATGGTTGGTGAGAATTAAGGTGCTAAGTGAAGAAAACAGTACAACTATAAAATCTTACGAATAAACAAAGCTTTCTTTGGAACATTAACTTCTTTACAGAGAAATCTTCTCTATTCCTAAAAATGCACTTAGTACTTTATGCCTTAATCTCAAGGTAACACTTTTGTCTTACAAATAATCTCAAGGCATTTAATGGTACCATTACTGCAGAGAACTATAAGATATTTGCATAAAAGGCACATCACCAAAAGAGATATACAAAAAAAAGCTTTTTTTTTTTTTTCTTCTGGCTTTTGTCTTTGTTTCATACTAAAAGCAGGAAAATACTGTTTGGCAGGGCATTCTCTTCTACTCAATAGTAACACTGTCAGCACTGTCACAAAAATTATTAAAGGATGAATTTAGAGAAATTTTTGTGCGTATTAATAACTGAGTTTCTATTTCTCAGCACTGAAAAGAGAGGGAGATACGATGTAATGTATTCAATTCATTGTTGCAGTCTGTCTTTATATGTGTCCATGTCTATGTCAGTACATGTCTGCATGTGTACAGCTCAAAGTTTTGTGTAAATCTATTCACCCATGTGTAATTAATAACAAAATGTTGAGAATCACTTACTCAGAAGTCACATAAAGAAATAAAAATCATTACATAATACTTCTTTTTCAAAGTATTTTAAAGAGATGCCAATATATTTCATATTTGATAAATATAAAAACTCATTCTTATATATATAAATATATACACATATGTGACAATGTCCTTCAGTAATAGGAGAAATAAAAATATGTATAATAGGATACTATTAAGTTTCCTTTTTTTGCAATGTACCTTTTATCACAAAATATTATATTTCTATTATAAAATATGTTGTTTGATTTTACTGAGGAACTAACTAAAGTATCACAACACGCATTCCTATATTGACTCACTGTCATGCATTTACATCTAATAAATGTAAATGTAGTGGAACTGGACAAAGAAGTAAAGCTAGTTTGGAGTATCATGATTTTCAAGACTAGTCTCTGGATGGAAAAGAGTTAAACAGGTCATACTTGACCTGTATTGATTCACCTGTTGTGAGGAGGCTTCCTTCGCATTACTTTAGAGATAATTAGAAAATTCTAGGCAGATGCAGAGATTCATCCTGATTATTCATTCCTCGCATTCTTAATACTGACTGTTTAGTTGTACAGGTATACCCATGGTGAAAATTAGATTAGATATACATAAGGGATTTATGCAAAACTCAGTGTCTAAAGTTCTCTAGATCAGCTGCATTTTGAAGATTTTTCTGAAAGCCAGGGCTATAGCTTTTGATTGGATTTCATTTTGGCTTCAGCAAGAGCAGTGTTAGAAATTTTAAGTTTTGTTCTTTTTTTTTTTAACTGGAGAATAAACTAGATGGTCTTGGCAAGACTGACTTGATGTGATTCTGGAAAGCAGTGCTTTTCAAAGAATTTGACAGCACTGAGCCACAGCTTAGAAGTGAAAGAAACTGTACAGTGACATTGTGTCCCATTGAGCTTGCCTACATATACCAGAGTTGCCTATACCTTTGGAGTGATCTCATGCTATGAATTATCATTTCAAGAACAAGCCAATGACAGTCCAGTGGAGGAGTCTATAGCACATAGCATATAAAGATAGGCTGAAGAAAATGGAATTTTTCAGCCTAGAGATGGGTAAAGGTGAATGTAAGGGCTCCCATCATTACTCAAAAGAATCTTTTAAAGAAGATATAATAAGGTTTTTCTTAGAGATATTAGGGAGGGTTAGGGTCAGGGGTAACAAGCTTCAAGAATGGAAGTTATGATTGGAAATAAGGAAATATTTGTCCTCAGGAGAATGATGAAGTATGGGAACAAGGTTCCCTGAGATGCTGAGCTGTCTTCATCTTTGGAGATCTATGGAACAAGATTGTCTGTAACTGGACTTATTTGTGCAGTTAGTCTTCCTTTGATAGAGGAATTGGACTGGACATCTCCAAAGGTTCCATCCAGTCTACCTTTTGTTATAAATGATTGAAGAGCATTAAGTGCAGAGTCTGCTCATTCCAGGCTCTTTCTACTGTCAAAGGAAAGAATACCCTTCTAGAAGAATCAGTTCTTCACCAGTTACAGAAGCAGCCAAAATCAACTCACCTTCTAACTCAGCTTCTATTGTTGTACATTCAAAGCTTTGTTGGTTTGGACAAATATTCATTACAAGGCTTGGAGGTCACCACACATAATGACTCAGTTGTAGTTGAACAAGGAATGTTTTATCACCTTGCACATCTCCTGTGCTGTTTTCCTGCTTTATTGCCCATCTGCTTAGAGGAGCGGGAAAGGTCTGACTAGGTGGAGAAGAAAAAAATTAAGCAGCTAGAGATCAAGCAATGCACTGTAATGGCATTCAGTATATGACCCAGTTTGAGCCTTCTTGCTAATGATGGAAATTCAAAGTCGCATTGGCCAGCAAACCAAACCCAGTCCTTAAGGCAAAGGTTCTTTTCAAGTTCACATTCCTTATTTTCTTTTTCAAATGCAAGAGGAGTATTTATCTGGAACTTAAAAACTGTTCCAATTGTTCCATTGTTGATAGACAATGTTTCTTTGTGTTCTAAGTTTTGGAACTGTCCCACTGGAAGCATTTATTAATGGAAAGGAAGGGAAAATTAATTGTCTGCATTGCTGATCACAGGATGACAAGATCACAGGATGTCAGGTTTTGGAAGGGACCCAAGAGATCGAGTCCAAACCCCCTGACGGAGCAGAAGTATACGATCTAGCTCAGATCACAGAGGAACACATCCAGATGGGGCCTTGAAAGTCTCCAGAGAAGGAAACTCCACTGCCTCTCTGCGGAGCCTGTTCCAGTGTTCCATGACCCTTACAGTAAAGAAGTTCCCCCTTGTGTTGAGGTGGAACCTCTTGTGCTCCACTTTACACCCATTGTTCCTTGTCCTATCACAGGGAGCAAGTGAGAAGAGTTCCCTGATCTTTATATAGATGATATAAATTTTTATAAGAAAGAGTGGCTTTTCAAACTTTGTTACTCAACTTCTTACGGCAATCAACATTTCCAGTCTGATGATAGTTCAACCAGTTTTGAAATGCTGGAGCTGAAATTCTCCTTCTAGCTGTTAAGGCCCAGGTATTTGCTAAGTGGTGCCAAGGAAGGCAAGAAACTACCTGTCTTTACACTCATTTTCCTGCATGACCTTTAAATCCTGCATACAACCTTTTGTATTTTCCCCAAGGAAGTGGTTAAGGCTGTAACAAGCAAAAGAATTCTGGATGAATTTTCCTTTATTTTCTGCCATGCATTAAAGGGTTGTACTGCTTTTCATATGTGCTTGTGAAAAATGTCTCAAGCACATTGCATGTGTCACTTCAAATAGCCCCACAATAAACTAAATGGATTGATCACTGAGATTTACCTTGTCAGCTGATCCAAAGCCTGAGGTGAAGTATGGGAGAAAGCAAAGACTGCCAGATCTTGGCTATTTCGGATGGAAATATCGGTAAAACAGAAATTCAAGCACCCAACCTGTGCACCCAGAAAACTAGCGCATACTGTTCATAAGCATGTCTAGTACTAGACTTGTCAGAATTTCTCTCCTTTGCTTTTCTTCTAATTTCTGTTTCAAAATATGAAAAAAAAAAAATGGAACAGGTCTAGAAACCTTCTGCTTATTTTGGGGGGAGTTTATTTTGTATAGGTTTGTTTGTTTGTGGGGTTTTTTGGTTGTTTTGTTTTGTCTGTGTTTTTTAATTACTTTTTTTTAAAAGCATATTTTTATTTATTTATTTAGGCCTTGTTTTCTCTTGAGGGGATATTTGATAAGAGTTCAGTGTGAAGGTTGTAATGTTTGCTGAAGCCTAGCACAGAAGTACCATTATTTATGAAAGCAGTGTCTCCTGTGACAGAAATCTAATGTGACAGGAAGGATGTACGCTATGCCTTTCGGGGCTTGGATTTTATTTATAATAGCATGGTGAATTAGTTGACAATTAATGAAACAGGAATTATAAAATATGTAGCTATTTTATTTCCAAAAAGCCCCACCCACTAACTGTATACAAACTAGTTAATTTTGGGTTCTAATTAGGTTGGGAAAAAATCTTCACAAGGATGTTTATGGGCAATTCATTAATTTAGGAAAATCAGAAAATTGGAAAAGTTTTAGCCACAAAATGGCTTTGCCCCATTTATAAATAGGCATCCTGGAGCCCTATGGAAAGTCCGTTCTACTCACGATGGTGCAGTAGAATTCAGAGATAGTTCCTGGCTCCTTTGCATCAGTGTTGGAACTGCTCAACATTTTGATAGCTGTTGAGAGGCTTGTAGATCTTCCCAGGCTCTAGCAGGGTGCTGGGAAAGAGGCAGACAATTCCTGGTTCCTCTTGGCATGGACGTTTGCAGAGGTGCAGGCAGGATCTCTTGCAGATGTGCAGAGAGCACAATGTTGGTGGCACTTCCTCCCATGTCATGAGACACTTAATGCCTTCTCCTATTAAACTTGAGGCACTTAAGTTTCCAGGTAGTTCAAGTCCAAAACATCAGGGCTAAGCTGGTCTGAAGCACAAGGCAGAGCAGAACACGTTGTCCAAGCCAAGAGCAGTGAGGCAGAGCATGTTGTCTGAGCAGTGCAGAACTTAGAGCAGAGCAGCACACACTGAGGCAGAGCAGTGAGGCAGAGGCAGCACAGAGCAGCACAACTGTTTGCACCTTAGTTCCATTTATATTATTTGCCTGAGTGTAATGGCTTCTTTGGCCACAGAGATTCACCAATTAGCATGGCATTTGCAAAATTGACCATATTAGGTGAACCCAGGGCTTGCTGGGCAAGACACTAACAAGTACCTAAACACCTGTGGGTACCTGTTTATCACTTTAGGAGGGAACATAATGTTCCAAGCCTTTGTTTTGCTCCTGCCCTTGCTTCCCCCATCAGCAAGAGGATGGGGTAAGCTAGGACATATTTTAGGCTTATTAACCTTCCACGACACATGATAACAACAGTGACATACCACGAACCTCTGGTCTTAGAAGTTAAAAAAAATATATATTTTTAAATGTTGTTGAGTAAGAATGGGAGGAAAGAAACCAATGCAGGTTATCTGTGCTCCACCTCAAATGTCTTTACAACAGATGAGACAGCTATGACCTTATTGTCATTTTTATAAAAGAGGAAAGAAATGAGAGTAATCACTCTGTTTTCCTCTTCTGTAGGCCTTGTATCCTAATAAATTAGTTGCTTCTCGTTTTAAAGGACTCTAGTTCTCACTGTTGTTTATATTTGGTGTGTCAATTGCTTCAGGGAGTATTTCAGTAATTAAATTGGTGTGTTGTGGCTTTTCCCTATCTTTTTTGGTATGGGACTTTTGAGTCACGTACACTCTGGAGATTCCTGTCAACATCTGAAAGGTATTTTCTGACATTTTTTTGGTTATTTTTTGAACATTTTTTTTTCCAGCAAGAAATATGAAATTGGTAACATTATTTTATTTGTAGTCACCATTCAAATGTCAAGCAGACCTTTTATCTAATAGAAGGAAATAGGCATATTCAGAGAAGCAGTGTGAGTAGTTTATCAAAATATTCCTTTACCTGTGAAACTTATTTTCACAGAACCACAGAATAGTTGGTATTAAAAGCAACATTTGAAGATCACCAGTTCCAACCATCCTGCTCAAACACAGCCATCTAGAGATGGATCGTTCTGGACAACTTTTTAATATTTCCAGAGAAAAGGATTCCACAACCTCTCTGTGCAACCTGGGTAAAAAAAAAAAAAAAAAAAAAAAAGGTAAGGTATTCAGAAGGAACTGACTGTGTTTCAGTTTGTACATGTACCTCTTGTGCTTTCATTGGATACCACTGAAGAGCCTGGCACTGTTCTCTGCATCTTCCCTTCAAGTACATATATGCATATTTACAAGATCTCCCTTGAGCCTTCTCCTCTCTAGGTTGAGCAGTCCCAGTTCTCTCAGCCTTTCCGCATATGTCAAGTGCTCAATTCCTTGAACTGTCTCCTGATGTTCATTCATTGGGTTTTATCCACTACACCTATATCTCTCCTGTTCTAAGGAGCCCAGAACTGCACATAGTACTCCTCACCAATATTGATAAAGTGAAAGGACCACCTCCCTTGACATACTAGCCACACACCTCCTAATGCAGTCCTGGATACAATTAATCTTCTCTGTAGCAAGGGTGTATTGCTGACTCAAGTTCAACCTGGTGCCCACAAAGATCCCCAGGTCCTTCTTTGCCATGCTTCTTTCCAGCTGGGTGGACCCTAGCAAACAGTAGTGCATGAAGCAGCTCTATCCCAGCTGTAGGGCTTTGTGCTTCTTGTTGGACTATATAAGGTTCCTGTAAGACCATTTCCTGGGCCTGTCAAGGTGCCTTATAAATGACTGCATAGCATTCTGACCTTCTGGCGTATCAGCCAGTCCTCCCAGTTTGGCATTATCTGAAGACTTACTGAGGGTATGCTCTGCCTCATCATTCTTATAATTAATGATGACATACTCAAACACAGTGAAATAAGTCAGTCAAAACACATTACCCTGTTGTATTTTGTGTTGGCATGGCCTGAACTTGACTACTATGTACATGTTTGGCCACAAAATTGGAGAACGGTGTGAAGTTAGTTGAATGCATCTGGAGAAGGACAACAAAGCTAGTGAAAGGGCTCAAAGGAATGTCATGTAATAAGAAGCTAAGTTTCAAGGAAAGGAGGCTGAGGGGTGACCTCACTGCTCTCTACAGCTTCCTGAGGAGAAGTTGAGAAGGAGGTGATGATCTCTTCTCACTGGGATCCAGTGATAGGATGCATGAGAATGGACATTGGGTAGCATTTCTTAACTGGGAGGTGGTAAACAGTGGAACAGGCTTCCTATACAGGAGATTGATGACCCAGACTTGCCTTTAATAACATATTTGAATTGGCCAGCCCAGAATCACTCAGGCAGTTGGACTAGATGATCATTCTAAGTCTTTTTCATCTTGAGTTACTGTACAATGAGTTGAAGAGGACAAACGTATGTCTAGGACAGATATGAGCTTCTGAAAATAGAACTCCATTGTCATTTTGTGATCCAATACCAAGTAAAATTTCTCTGCTTTCTGTGAACAGATGAAGTGGCTAAACCTGTACTGTCTAAAGTTACACAGTGGAAACAACAATTAAACAACTGAATACATTATCAGAAAGGGCTATTTTCCTTCTGCACCTATGGTGCTATATATAGTGGCTCAATTAAATAACTGAAACATAAATGTTCGGTGGTACTTAAGATACTTTAGAGTGTCACATATATGAGTCACATGCAGATGCTGTGATACCCCAGGGTATCTCTAATGGCACTAATATGTTTAGACAGCTATACTTACTTTTATTATAAGTGTCAACATTTAGATGCTTAGGGTTTAAAAATGTTCACCACAAGTACTCCCACTTGAATATGTTTGGCTGTTAGGCTTTTAAAATTATTATTTTTAATTATTCAAAAATATTGTTGAGACACAGATGTTACAAACTTAAGGTTTAAAATAGTTTGGCTGTATATACAGCAGTTTGGTTGCTCCCATTTTGGGACACCATAGAAAGCCAACTAATGTCTTGGGACAGGGTTGAGAAAAGGAAAAAGGTATCTTTATTCCAGTCTGGTTTGATGAGCTTTGTAGGAAATGCTTTGCAGAGAACTGCTCTGGTGTCCCTGTCTCAGTTTCCTCTCCAACTCCCATGTTGTTGATTTTTATTGTCTGTCACTCTCCATCCCATAGGTTGCTTCATTAAATGGATGAGTTAAGTGACTCCTTCACAGGCAGAGTTAGGAAATGCCATAAGAATCCTTAGAAAAACAAAACCAAAACATCAACAAAACAAATAACACCAAACAAAACTCCCCCAACAAATCAATCAAACAGAAGTATTTATGGGAATAATATTTTGAATTGAAATATTTAAGTAAAAGGCAAAATTCTGTTTCCAGGGAACATTTT
Source organism: Psilopogon haemacephalus (assembly GCA_013396835.1). Taxonomy (NCBI): domain Eukaryota; kingdom Metazoa; phylum Chordata; class Aves; order Piciformes; family Megalaimidae; genus Psilopogon; species Psilopogon haemacephalus. The sequence continues at coordinate 38,940 of VWZI01011644.1, forward strand.
CTTTCATCTCCTTTACATGATACAAAACATCATGCTTTGTCTGTTCTTCTGTAGTACAGTGAGTGACATTGCTAATGCAAAGTGACTGGAGTAAAGCAGACGAATGGGATGCAGCCAGCACAGTTCTCTTGATGGCTCCAAAGTTGCTTCTGGGACTGTCAAGCAGTTAAGCTGCAAATGGGCTATTTGCTATGCTGTGCATCTTGACATATAATGTTCTTTGCATCGCTAGACAAAGAAGGGGGAGCAGGGTTAACACCATTTGCCTTTTTTACTGAGATTTCTTTCCTGCACAAAAGCACATGATTTAAGCTCTGTTTTTGTTTTGGCTCAAATTATTTTCCAAATAACACCATGACTCAGGAAACACAATAAATGGTGGGAATAAAGTACACCTCCAGGATGCTGTGCATGAGAACACATTATTTTGCATCCACCACATTAGCTTTGCATTGGCCTTTGTTTTCCACCACATCATTCATGGTACAAGTTAATTACATACTTCCAATGTGCTCCTTTCTTTCTTAGCACAAAAGATAATACAATAGTGAGCTCATTTAAGCAAAGTAAGTGCTTTTCTCTCTATTATGTATTGTGCCAAACAGTAAATAATAGTAATTAATAAAAAGCTAAGTAGATTTTGGCAAAGTCACTTCTTGTTTTTGTTAATAAAGAAAAACAAGAGTCTGTTTGGCACCATACAAAATGTTCTTATGCTCTTCCCAAAAGGCCATACTGGTCATAGCCAATTGTTTCTCAAAACAAGTAGTGGCAATGAAGACCTTAATTTTGCTTTCATCAGCATATCCCAGAATTAGCTTTTTTATGATATAACATGTGAACTGCAAACACATTGATGGTACTTAAAGGAACAAAACCAACTGCTATCAGAGGCTTATCCTGCATATGGATGTGCCAACATGTTGTTTCTCTGAGCTTCCTTTTCTGTCAGTTTAGTCTGATTAATCAAATTCAGGGCTTCCTCATTTTACGACAACACTTACTCCTTACATTTCTTCAGTTCCAGGTTCCATATATAGTTCTTTTGACTATATTCTTACCTACATTTATCCACATATATTTTATCATCTGATCATTCCTGGATGCATTTTGCTGCATTGTGAAGCACTCTATTGCCAGTAGGATCGTTAACATTCAAAGAAACATAACAACAAAGAAATTTCTGTATTTCATTTGTCCTGCACTGGAGAGTAGCTTAGTCGGCAATCTCTGCTTCCTCTCAGTGGACTGTACCATCAATGAGGATGGACTTTGTTTGTTTACCTTTGGAAAGAACATTGTATGTAGTAGCCTAGGTATCTGAAGCAGGTTGTAACCACCAAATGCAACATTGGTTAGTTAGCAAAAGACAGCAGGCTGCAATTCTAAAATCTCACTAGCAACTAGATGCTTCTAAGGCTTATGACATGAAAGGGGGAAAGGAAAGGCAAAAATAGGGATTACTCTCTTTAGCTTGCTATACAATTGCCCTTTTCCTTGGATGTACATACTACAGACCTGTGGAGTACTGTCCATCACTAACACTAAACAACACATTTCACTAACTTGTAGCTATACTAAGTTACTTTAGCTTAGATGAAATACAGAAGACAATATGATCCACATTTTGCTGCTAAGAACTGCTTTCCTTCTTCAGCATAAGTTTCTTTCCTGAATTTGATATTCAGAGAGACTTGGATACAGCTTTTGCCACAGTTCACTACAGGCAGCTGATCCCAGAGGTGTAGGTGCCTGTCACTTGTGTTAAGGAATCGGCTAACCGGTAACAGCAATAGTATCTCAAAGAGATAAACAAGCCAGTAGGGATATAGAAGCATGCATTTGCCCACAGACTTATAGCTCTATATAACAAAAAGTTGTAGGTGATTGGAGTATAAATGAAAGCTGTTATTATTGTTACTAGCAGGTCATGCAACCATTTCAAAATTAGGGAAAAAAAAACCAGAAATACCTGATAATAATGTGTCTGAATGTAAACCTTTCCCAACACTTTGTCCTGGTAGCAATTAATTACTTAGCCATTAGTGCTAATGTACTTTACTTTGGGTTTTATTTAGAAATAACTGTTTTGTAGTCTGGGAGAGTAATTGTTTCATCATTCATTTTCAGCCACAAAAGCCAAAGGTGCCTTTTATACAAAGAAATTTACTCCACTCTGCTACCATTTAAATGCTCAAGCTAGGCTTTAAAATAAGAAACATTTAGATGAATGACCAAGAATCTTCTCTTTGACTAGGGCTAATTCTTTTTTTTCTTTAATCTGACATTCACTAAGGAAATTAAGCAGGATAATAAGTAGCTGAAAGTTGTATTCTGATTCTTAATGAAAGTTGTTTGTGGGGAAAAAAAAAATAAAGCCTGCAAAATCAATATGTTTTACATAGCCAGAGATTTCTATTATTTGCTAGAAACAAAAGACTGATATATAAAGCTGATCTGAAAAAAATATTTTATGTACATGTTCTGTGCAATATATTTTATANCTATAAAAAGTATGGTTCTAGTGATTTCAGAGTAGCAGAAATTAATAGGGGAGTGGAAACAGGGAAAATAATTATATTAAAGATAAAATCACTAAAGGAAACCCTAGATATAGAGATTTAAGCCATCATCTTTAGGTCTAAGTGATTTGAATGTCATTTTTGTTTTCTGAGAAAGCTTACCAGAAATAGTTTTTCCCAAAGAAATGAGGCCAGAGGCCCACAAGTTGCAATATTATGATGCAGCACCTCTCAGTTGAGGTAAAATTTTAAACAATAAATCTCAACTACTGGCATTCATATTTGCCATGCTGATAACAGAAAAAGGGCTTCTCTTCACTTAGTGTCTGCTCTCACAGAAACCATACTGGATCTCTGCACAGTGGATGTTGTTGTAAGCCACATGTTCTAATCACGTTGTTTATTGCTCACATATGATGAAGAGGAAGTATGTTGTACTTGAAGAAGTCTCTCGAGGAAGCAGTTCAAAGACCCACTGTGGGTCTGAAAGAAGTTTATTGGTACTGGAAGAATTACAGCTTTTGCTTTTCTCATTTCTCTTTCTATCACCTTGTGTCATTTACGTGACAGAAGCAAACTGCCTTAATACGAGACTAGTTTGATTCCCCATACAGACACACAACACCCTACTTAATTTTGCATTCAGTGCTTCATGTGTTCATATTTGTATTATTGTAATTCAATTCTTTCTTTTTCCTCTCTCTCTTTTTACGAACTTAGTAGACTTAACTGTGATTGCAGCAATAACGCTTTCATACTGGTTTTCAATTTGCAATTGAAAAAAACCCCACAGAAAATGGATATGCAGTTATATGAAGAAGCATTAATACCTGCTGAATAATTTCCCTAAGTAGAACATTGATTTTTGCAGTACAAGTGCCAGACAAATAGGAACAAAAATAGCAATATTCATGTTTCAGTAAACAGGGAGGAGTGAAGTGTACAGAACTGAAAAGTAACTTAAACCAGAAACTTAAACTAGAAAATGTTATACCTGCAAACTCACACTGCAGAAGACTCCTTATCTAGATTTCATTGACTGTGTATTCATCTAGGCAAGGCAAATTTTGAACAAGTCCAGAAGGAACTCTTATCTATAGACAAACAATTTCACATTCCAACCCATTTGCAGTGTAATATCTTGTTTATCTGGAAAGAATTCATAAGACAACAGAACCTCGAGACACTAGTTGTAAAGTGGTCTATTTAAGTTGTTCTCAAATTATTTGGCAGAGCGAACAGTACATATAGTGTATTTTCATAGAATTATAGAATCAGTCAGGGTTAGAAGGGACCACTAGGATCATCTAGTTCCAACTCTCCTGCCATGGGCAGAGACACCCTACCCTAGAGCCTCATCCAGCCTGGCCTTAAACACCTCCAGGGAAGTGGCCCCAACCACATCCCTGGGCAACCCGTTCCAGGGCCTCACCACTCTCATGGTGAAGAACTTCCTCCTCACATCCAATCTGAATCTCCCCACCTCCAGCTTTGCTCCATTCCTGCTAGTCCTGTCACTCCCTGATAGCCTAAAAAGACTCTCCCCATCTTTTCTGCAGGCTCCCTTCAGATACTGGAAGGCCCCAATAAGGTCACCTGGGAGCCTCCTCTTCTCCAAACTGAACAGCCCCAACTCTTTCAGTCTGTCTTCATAGCAGAGGTGCTCCAGACCTCTGATCATCCTCATGGCCCTTCTCTGGACACGCTCCAGCATGTCCACATCCCTCTTGTAATAGGGGCTCCAGAACTGGCTGAAGTACTTTAGGTGGGGTCCCACCAAGATGGAGTAGAGGAGGAGATTCTCTTCCCTTGACCTGTTGGCCACACTTCTGATGCAGCCCAGGATCTGGTTGGCTTTCTGGGCTGCAAGTGCACACTGCTAGCTCATGTTGAGCTTCTCATCCACCAGCACCCTTAAGTCTCTCTCCACAGGGCTACTCTCCAGGCAATCACTGCCCAGCCTGGATTTGTGCTTGGGATTGCCTCGACCCAGATGTAGGATCTTGCATTTTGTTAAAAAGAAAGTGCCTGAAAGACAAAATGCTGCTTGAGTCTTTGTTCTGCCTCCTGTAGAAACTCCTGGAAAGAGCAAGATGGTTTTCCCTTGTAGCATCTAGGGAAGAGTTGAACAAAAGGGATGAAAAAGACCTTAGAGAGGTCTGTAGCACAAATGCAGGAGAATGGACTGTTCTAGAAAAAGGATATTACAGCAAAGGGCTTGACAAGGGGAGAAAAATCCCTTGTGAGTTGCATGGAATTTGTGTGTCACTGAAGACTACCCATTGGGAAGAATGAAGAGGAAGAAAACTTCTTGGTGGGTACACTTGATACAGAAAAATAATTTTCATACTCTTTTGAATTTAGTCTCAGGATGAAGCATTATCGTATTCTAACTTGATATTGAGGCACACTTACACAAACACAGGAAATATAACTCCCCTCTTGGTTTAGGAGGGAGGAGGAATTCCTAACTTAAATTTCTGGATAAAGATTCTCATCTGTTCATGAACAGGTCTAGCAGGGAGTCTGCTACTTGCATCACTCACCAGCTGTGACATGAGTCTATCTTCCATACACTGCAGGAACCTCCTAGGCTGTTTCCTTTCTGCTGTATGGTATTTCCATCAGATGTCTGGCCAATTGAAGTCCTTCAAGAGAACAAGTGAGAGTGACTGCGAGACTTCTCCCAGCTGCTTATAAATATTTATATGTATGCAGAATATATATTCAGTCTGCCTCTCTGACCAGCCTAGGACAAATATAAAAGTCACCTCCTTAGTGCTAATCACACAGTTCTGGAGTGTACACTCAAGAGCTGTATTAGCCTTCTTCCACTGCAGTGCTGTGCTGGGAGCTCATTACACACTGCATTGCTGTTGACTCTGTTCCTTTGCAGACTCATTGCTCTTCTATGTTTTATAAACTGGAAGCATTCCTTGTCCCTCAACACAGAACATTCAGTCTGATGTAGTAAAAGACTTTTCTTTTTTTTTTAAGAAATCCCTATTGACAGGTGCTCAAGTACTTTATAAATCCCCAATTTTATTCTTGTTAACAAGATGTCCATCGTCATAGTAGCTACAGGATTAGTGACAGGATTTGGTCTCTCAGTCACCAAGATAAATGTTCACAAATATTTCCAGTTTAGACATTTGTACTACAGCTACCTAAATTTGTCTGATTCTCTGACTGAATTCCATCTCAGATATCTATAACTTTTGTCTTTATGGATTTATTCTCCAAAAAGCATTAGAAAAAAAATCTTTCTGTTCTTGACAATCACTAAGCATACTACTTTCAAACTTCCTAGACATGGTTAGGTATAATTCAGATCATGCTCTGCAGAACTTTTTCTTCCTAGTATTGTGCTAACTGCTTGGGAGTCTTTGTGGCAAGGATGGAACTTACATCTGGGCTGCAGGAGATAAAGTGCTATGAAACTGCTGGAAAGCTAAAGGCTGATCTCAACTAAGAACAGATTATTTTTTTCTTTCGCCATCTCATCTTTCCCCATTTCCCAGGAGTTCATACATAGAATCATAGAATCGGCCAGGGTTGGAAGGGCTGGAAGGTTGAAAGGATCATCTAGTTCCAACTCCCCTGCCATGGGCAGGGACACCCTACCCTAGATCAGGCTGCCCACAGCCTCATCCATCCTGGCCTTAAACACCTACTGGGATGGGGCTTAAACCACCTCTCTGGGCAACCCATTCCAGGACCTCACCACTCTCATGGTGAAGAACTTCCTCCTCTTCATATCCAGTCTGAATCTCCTCACCTCCATCTTTTCTCCATTCCTCCTAGTCCTGTCACTACCTGATAGCCTAAAGAGTCCCTGCCCATCTTTTCTGCAGGCTCCCTTGTATTGGGTTGAGGCTAGCTGCCCCCCCACCCCCACCCCCCCGAGCCCAAAAGCCCAATGAAAACTCAAAATGATTTGGAAGTAAAAAGGGTAAACTTTAACAGCAAGTAGGAGGGAAAGGGATTTTTTACAGCAGGTGGGAGAAAGGGAAACAAGCTTTGGGATATGGGGAATAAGGGAAAAGGGTACAGAGACCAGGGAGAAGGGGGGAAAGGAAAAAAAATACAACCGCTGCAGGCAGCTGAAGTTCGATTTGCTTTGGGAAGCAGGATGCAGGAATCCTATAGCGAAAAGTCTCAGTGCCAGTCTCAGCAGACAGTAACGGTGCTCTAACACAGGGCGGCAGGGAGATACGTGCTGCAGCAGCACAGTGCGCGAGCAGGTGCTCGACCAGTTGGCACGAGGGGAAGAGAGGAGAAGGAAGAAGAGAAGGGGAGGACTGGGCTCTCCCTCTTATAGTCCAAAATCATATCAGGAAGTGGGAGTGTCTAACCATGTAACCTGGGAAAAGGGTGAAACCATGCCTTGGGAAAAGACAGGGGGTCCCAGGGGGCTTAAACCTTCACATCCCTTCAGATACTGGAAGGCCACAATAAGGTCACATGGGATCCTCCTCTTCTCCAGACTGAACAGCCCCAATTCTTTCAGTCTGTCGTTATAGGAGAGGTGCTCCAGACCTCTGATCATCCTCATGGCCCATCTCTGGACATGCTCCAGCATGTCCACATTCCTCCTGCAATAGGGGCTCCAGAACTAGATGTAGTACATCTAAGGTTTGAAGAATAAAATAATTTGTTGGAAAATAATTTGGCCATTACAAATATCAAGACAAGTTTTCTAGCTGAGGGCTGACTCTCTGGGTAGCATGCGTGCTGAAAAAGGCCTGTGGAATTTACTGCGCAGAGGTTAAACATCAGCCCACCAGTGCACATTGGCAACAATTAAGACTAGCAGTTTACTAGGCTGGAATTAATTATTTCCCTCGATTCGATGCTTACTAGAGTACACTTGTAATTATTTATGTAGTTTTGGGCATCAGTATGAAAAAGAAGCAGAAACAGGTTTGGAGTAGAACAAGATGGTCAAGAACTGGAGCACAGTGAAGATTGTCTGAGGAAGTTAGGCTTGTTGAGCTTGAAAGAAGGATGGCTTCAAGGGGACCCAACAGCAGTCTTTAATACCTGCCCAAAATTTATGGAAAAGATAGACCTGCTTTACTCTGTAAGAACAAGGGGTAGCATCATAAATCAAAGTTCAGGCAAGATGTACGGAAGTGTTTGTTTTGGTTTTTTTTCATTAGTTATGAATAGGGAACATGGGATTAGTGTAGTAGTAGGCATTAGTGTAAGGAGGTGTTAATGTCATTTGACATTCCTTCAGGTTGTATTTCCTGTAGGTTTCTCTGTCATATCTTCAGAGGAACTGTGATCTTTAGAAACACCAACTAGAGGACAGCCTATTTACTTGAAGGTAATCTCAAGTGGAATTAAGATCCCACCTGCAGCATGCTTTATATTTACCTCTGGTATCACTGTACAAGCGTAATCTCAGACATATCATCTGAAAGAGCAGCAGAATTACAGCAATGATGCCATGAAAAGGATTTAAATGTTGAATAGGTTTACACAGAATGATAGGTGATTTCTGAGGATATACTAGGAAAATTTGGCTCCAGGGGAGTGACAGAAAGCTTTTAGAGAAATTTCACCTGGTGTAGCTGATTACTGTCTTTCTGCACCATGAATTAGATAGTTTGCCACGCTTATTGTGCACAGCAGAATGACATTCAGGTTTTGGTCAGCAGACCCCCCCAAAGACTTCCCAATTTAACTGGAAAATCTCACTGTTTTCAGGCTGTATTCTATGAATACTTTTGTACTTACTCTTGTAGTGAAATGATGTCCCGTCACTGGTGACAGATTTTTCTGAGGATGATTGTGAATAAGACGAGGAAAGCATGTCTGCAAGAAAGAACAGGATCTACTAATATCTTATACAAAAAAAATCACAGATTTCATATTAGAATTCTGTCTCAGTGTGTGTCTCTCTGTATGAAAGAGTGTAGAGAGGGTTACTTTCTAATGTTATTTGCATATTCATTAACAATAATAGTTCATTATTAGGAAGAAACACTTGCCATTTTTTAATTAACTGTGGTTTATAGAACGTACCAAACACTAGCCACTTCTCACTCAGAATCCAAGAATTAGAATGAATCCAAGTCCAAATATTACTCAAGAAAAACAGATAAGAACCACGACATTCCAGAAATACATTTTTTTCCAATAAAGAAAGCAACAATGTGGAAAGCATGCTCACATACAGAAATATCCAATGTAAGAAAAGAAGCAGGTGGACTCAGTAAGCAAAGTTAACTGAAAATGCATAGCAGGTTCTGAGTAAAGATTCAGAGGTATAATCAGGGACCAGTGATTAAGTGCTATAGCACAATAATCAGTTTGGGAATTCAGGCTTTGTTTGGGGGTTGGTAGGATGACAGCGATAGAGAGATGGGATGCTACTTGATACAAGTAAAGTGTCCATTTATTGTGTGTAAAGCACCATTCTAAAAATCAAAACTTTTACATCATGTCTAGGAATAATTGGTTAGTGCAACTGTGTACGGCAAGCAATTGGTTAGAAACACTTTATCGGGATGCAACTCCTTATTCAGGCAAAGCTTACATTCCTGTTGCTTGACACTGCTTAACTTCTAGACACTTGTTATCTCTAACAAAAACATCTGCGAAGTCTCTGCTCTTTACTTCTTTTCAGACCTTCAGCAGTTACCCATCTGTGCTCTGGCAGTAGCCTTCCACTAGTTCAGTTGCATTCTGTACCCATGGCTTTCATCCCACTAAAGTCAAAACATCCCTGCACATCAGTCTCTCAGTACTCTGAGCAAAGTCTAAAAAATTATTCCCTACAGTAGGATATTCTTTTTTTTTTAACCACAGTTTAAAATATGTGCCATTGTGAAAATAATAACTCCACAGTTTAATATTCCAGGCCATGGCTCAGACAGAACTACAATTGAAGCACCTTTGTAATTCAAGCCATTCTCCTGACAGGATAGAAATATATATCAAATGGAATCTGCTGGAATTAATATTAGATTGCTTGGATATTTCTTTCCTTATTTCAGATCACTTACTAGCTTACTTTTCTTCTTTTTTTTTTTTTCCAAAGAACTTGTGTTCTCCAGCTAGTATACATAAAGTTCTCTTGTTGTTCCTCCAAACACATTCTTTGCCTTGTTAATAGATTCAAGTGCTTGCGCTCCTGATGGTTTTTGTTTGCTCTTGATTCAGCCACAGAAATCCATGTGTAGAAGGGAGTATGAACAGAGCATGCAGCTGGTTGTCAGGCAGATAAACTGACACAAATTTTATGCTGTTGGCATCCTCTTTTCATTTAATGGTCATATAGATACCATGGCTTTACAAACAAGTGCTCCAAAGGCTTGAAGTCCATTTCACTATTGATTTTTTTTCCCCTCTGCCCCACTCCCATTATTTGTCTGGGTTTTTTTTGTACTTGTAGACAGGTTTGTGGACTTTGCAACAGTCTAGTACTGGATGAATCACATCACTTTCAAGTTGCACAGCATTATTTTACTGTAAGAATTAATAGTGGTTCTTTTTTATATCATGGCTGAAATGTGCTAGAAGCTTTACAAGCAAATAAACAAATTCTAGCCTTGGCTGTTAAACTGGAATTATTGCCATACATAATCACCCTAACTGAGCACATAATAGTCCATAATTGTACTGTCTTATTGTTAGGGTTTAGGTGACAGCAGACTGGATCCTTATCTTGTTACTCTGGACAATGGTGGCGTAAGTAAGAGAAGAATTCTGCTCTTGGGCCTCAGAGTTTAGAAATCTGCCAAGCCTCTGACTTTTTCAGTAATTCCTATGGATTTATTTATCTTAACAGAAAATACTTTTTACAAATTGATTTCATTGCAGCTTCATGCCAAACATTTTATACACAAGAGGATAGTGCTAGCTGACCATGACAAGAAGTTGAAAAGTTGTATTCAGAAGTATCAAAATGGTACCCAAAAGTGACTCCTTTGCACCTAGTGTCCTGTGTCCAAAATAGTCTTCACATTGTGTGTTGGTGCCAAACACAGGAATGAAATTATAGGCACATCAGCATTGCTTTGTTTTTGTGACCGTATCTGTGTTTCCCTGGTAACATAAGGACTGTCAGTAGGGATTGAGTCATGTTTTTTGCCTCCCTCCTATTTTTGCAGGAAGGAGTTTCACTTCTTAAATCATCTTAGAATCATAAAATCATTAAGGTTGGAAAAGTCCTTGAATGTCGAGTCCAACCACAACCCAGCTGCTGTGACTATATCCTGAAATGCCACATCTACACAATTCTTGAACACCTCCAGGGATGGCAACTTCATCATGTCACTACCCAGCCTGCTCTAATGCCTCACCACTCTTTCAGTAAGGATTTTTTTCCTAATATCCTATATAAACCTCCCATGGCACAATTTAAGGCCATTTCCTCTCATTCTGTCACTAGTTTCTTGGGAGAAGAGACCAACACTAGCCTCACTACAACCTCTTTCAGGAAGCTGTGGAGAGCAGTAAGGTCTCCCCTCAGCCTTCTCTTCTCCAGACTAAACAACCCCAGCTCCCTCAGCCGCTCCTCGTACAACATGCCCTCCAAACTCTTCACCAGCTTTGTTGCTCTTCTCTGGACACCCTCCAGGTCTTTCTTACACTGTGAAGCCCAGAACTGAACACAGTATGAAAGGTGAGACCTCACCAGGGCCGAGTAGAGGGGCACGATTGCTTCCCTACTTCTGATGGACATACCAGTATTGCTGCAGGCTACCATGCCATTTGCCTTCGTGGCCACCTAGGCACAGTGCTGGCTCACATTCAGACAGCCATCCACTGGCACCACCAAATCCTTTCCCATCAGGCTGCTTTTGGCACTCTCAGATCCTTTTCCACTGGACTGCTTTCCAGTCACTCTTGTGACTGGAAACTTGTGTTGTTGCTGTCTCCCATATATATGATTTTGTGAGATTCTAAGAATTTCAGTTTCCTTTTATGCATTTTTTTTCAGCACCAATAGGGAAGTAAATATTGCCCATTAGTGCATAGTGTGTCAGTCCCTCCGTCTGCACTGAAGCACATTTAGAATAAATAATTACTGATGCAGTATGGTAACAGAACTGTGCTGTGCCTCACACAGAGTAATTGTTTAAGTATCTCCGAACAGTAAGAAGTCTCTGCAGAAAGCATCAGCAAATTGTACTTTCACTGTGAAAACTGAGCACACAATTTTCTGCATTACCGCTGGGCTTGTCACTCTTAGCAGTAAATGCACAATGATACCAAGTTGTCCCCAGTTCTTTGGTATTGTATTCTGTCTCTAGATGTTTCAGCTCTCCATAGCTCTTCCTCGCTGAGAGTTACATACCTGAATACTGCAGCTAATAATAACTCATCTGTTCTTCATGTCTAGAGAGGAAAAATGAAGGTAAAGTTGTTGGAGTACTTCATCTCTGTTCATTTGGAATGAGTGCATGGTTGTCATTAGTTTAAAAGGGCAAGTGTAGTGTCATTCCTCTCTCTGAAGTGTCTGCCTAACTTTCCAAGGAAATACAGGATATCAGAGAAATTCAAGGGTGTGTCTGTTGTAGATTAAAATACCGCTTTAGAAATTTTTGGGCTTTGACTCCTTATATAATTAATTGATGGAAAATGTGGGATACCTCCACTTTATGACTCAGAGCACCCAATTTAGGAAAGTCACTCAGATATCCATGACTCTTGAGACAATCAATTTTAAGGATAAGTAAATTTTGTCAAGATCCTGAAGCCAAGCAAAATGAATATGTAAATCCTCATCTTCCTCCCAAGTAAAAAGTCCTCCTTAGATCATCCAAGGAATTCCAGAAAGTTACAGTTGTGAGGGTTTAGCAAAGCATGTATATTCACTTCTTTTGATTATGGTCTTCTGACAATTTTTCACATGACTGATAAGATGCAAGTACAATTCCAAAGCTGGACTTTTTAAAAATACCAGTAAGTACCCAAAAGATGATGATTTATTCAGGACTGCCTCAGTCAAGCAAACAGTTAAAAAACACATTTTTTTTGTCAGCAAGATGCTGTTGCAGCAAAAAAAAACCCTGTACAGCCCCCACTTAAAATATTTTAACTGTTGAATCCAGTTTAGAGCCCAGCATGTCTCTAGTTGCAACTAAAAACTGATATTCTAGATTAAAATGTGCACCAGTTCATGACACTGAAATACAATTTAGGCTTGAACAGAGCACAGAGGCAGTGAGAAGTGCTCTAGCCACTGTTTTTGTTCCTTCAGGGATGCATATATACTCATCCAAGAAAGAAGGGAGATATCAAGTGACTGTAAAATCAAATTCAATTGATGAGGGAGATTTAAACTAAAAAACCTGCTCAGTCTTCAGTGGGAGAAAAATACCTAAAAATCATATGTATGACTGAGGATCTGTACACCTGAGCTGGGGATGCTCATTCCATGGTTCAAAAGACCTGTGAAAATTATTTTGGCAATTGTTTTTTTCCTATTGTGAACATGGGAAGATACAAATAGGGGTAAAGCTACCCAGTTATTGAGCTGCAGCAGTCTCACCTTGGCATTGCCCTGGCTCTATATTGAGTAAAATGGCACCACATCATTACAAAAAAGATGAACCAAGTGCTGCGCATTCCCTCTGTACAACTTTGTAGCATTAGTTCATTTTTTCCTATGTTACTCTCAAGCATATATACCAATTAATGAATGCCTATACTTCAGAAATAGCCATAACTAAATCTGCACAACAATGGAGAGTTTTTGAAGTTAATTTAGTCCCTGTGATTTACTCACATATACCACAAAAGGAGAACATGAGCTAGTTTAAGACCATCATATGAAGGATAACAGAAAGTGTTTATCTTTAAATTTGCAATTTTCTGGATTGAGGTTCACAAAGATGGAAAGATAATAAAAGTGATCATGGGCATTTAGTATTTATGATGATATTTTATTTTACTGTCAGATCAATTTACTGTAACTGAAGAACTGTAAATTTTTCTGAGTTGGCCACATATCTTTGCATGTTTTTGCCTTTACATGTCATATATACATGTGCCCGTGTGAAAAAAACTTTGATTTGGTATCCATACAGCTCACTACAACCCTGTATTTTCATCATCTGGATAAGAAACAGCAACACATCCCATTTCTTGATAATTTCAAGGAGTACAGACAATGGTTATTTGCTTTGTCTTTAAAGAATATTTTTATTTTATTCTTTAAATTCTCCTCAATCAGTGCCATGTATCTATTAAACACAAAGCCTACATGCTTGTTCTACAGAAAATGAAAAATCCACCGCAGGATTATTCTGGGTGTTTGACATATCTGCTAAATAAATAAATAAATCAATATCTGAAAGGCAGAAAGTGTAGTGATAAGACAGCTGTTTGAACTACAAAATTACCTCTTTCACTCCCAGTGAATAGCCTCTTTACAAGAGTAGTTTATTTCAGTCTCCTAATCTTCCTGAAATGAATCTATAGTGAAAAGCAATTGTAGTGAATATCTCTCTATTCCCACTGTCTCTAGATATACCTATATTAATTTGATGAAGTTATATTACTTAATATATGGGCTTTTTCTTCATGTATTTTCATGTATATACATTTGTGTGCCTGTGAGTATGTGTGTTCGTGTGTGAAAATTCCCCAGACAGGGACAGATTTGGCTACCAGAATGATTTCCACTGACAGGAATTGGCAAAACAGTTGCAAAAATATCTAGTCCCATCTCTGGGGCTGCAATGACTGTTCCCTGAGGAATTAGACTGGGAATACTGACATTTCCATCCTGGCCATCACAGAGCTACTCAGGAGATCAAAACACATCATTTAAACCAACCTCATGATTCTGAGGATGCTGTTGTCTCAAGGTGTCCCTGAAGAGGGTCCATTACTGCAGCAGCTGCTGAAGGAAGAGATTTTACACAGTGGATAAAAATTGAGTTAAATTTAAGAATCCTCTATGGATTTCCCAAAAGCAGCTTGATTGAAACTACATGGATGGTGAATTATGCATAAGTGCTTAGATTTTGAGTCTCATCAGGAGACCACAGAATAAGATTTGGCATTAGGAAAGGATAGATTTCACTTACAAGTGATAAATGATCATGAATGTAGTGAAAATTCCCTCAGTTTTCCTGAACATTTCACTTCAGACCTATGTGTAGTTTAAACAGAGGTTTTCAAGTGTACTACCAAAACAACTAGGCTTGTATGTCCCCAATGTAAAGGGTATGTGTGCTTTCAATCTCATCTCAGAAATAGTATTCAAAGTAATAGCTCTAAGAATCTAAATGGACAGAAGCGGTAGAGGATTCATATAAGACTGCAGACCTACAGATCTTATAGGCATCTTGGTATAAAATACAAACATTTCTAAATGCCCTTATTGAAAGAAAAGTTTTGATCAGACTTCATACCTCTTTATTAACCTGAAAATGCAAATAAAGTGCACAGGAGGAAAAATGGTTTGGATTACGTTGTATGAAGTGTCATTACTTTTACATGAACAAGGCTGTTGTGTAAAGAGGTTGGATTGAAAAAACAGAGGAAGAATGTGAGCTTTTATCATTTATCTCATCAGCATTTACAAAACATACTAGAAAGGAGTTTTCTAGACCTCTCTGGGAGGTCTAGAAATATTAAAAAGGAACGCCACCCCAGGAATAGCACTGCCAAGGATTTACTTAGACTAAGAAATGCTGCCAGAGTTCAGTCAGTTCAGTTACCTATGTCCCTGCTCTGAACTTCAGAGCTTTTTAACTCTTCAATAGCAGAAGAGTATCACACTTACTCTTTGCTCTCTCAACAGATTTGGAAAGTCTCTTCTCTGACAGCAGGTTGGCTATTCTCAGTCATCTTCACTGTGTTATGAAGATCAAGTACAAAACTTATATTGTCCATAGTCAAACGAACCTAACAGAAAATCAGAGATCACAAATACAACTCATTTCTCACAAGTTTCAGAAACACAGCAATCAAAGTAGAGAAGGCATCTTAAATGTTCATAACTTTGTTTCAATAAACTTTAATGTGCTAACTTCTGTAATGAAACATGGCACCCTGCATTTCATCATTAAACTCTACATTAAGTGATGGAGATACATGAGGAGAAACTCTTTATAGTTAAACAATTGATCAGCTAAGAAACACAAGTCCATGGAAACCAGGCTTCACTAACTCTGCATCTCACGAAATACAGAAGTTCAGTTTGCTCGATTTCTTTTTTTAAAGTTCTTTTTCATGGTAAATGTTCTTTCCTATAAGGGAAAGCAATTTCTGTTCTCCTGTAAGAAAAGCTGAGAACTGATGGCCATTTATTTATGATTATATTGGGATTTGTTTTGAAATATATTGCTTTTAAAATCAGCTGTCAGTCTACCTCCACACAGCTCACAAAAATGTTCCTGTTTGGTCTGCTGTTACATATTTTGGATGTTTAACTCACCGATTTTCCTTCATGGAGCTGTGTTGGTAGTATTCTGCAACAACAACTGAGGAAAAAAAAGGAGCATTTAAGACAGGATTTTTGATGTTTATTTGCTTTTTCTTCTTCTTTTCAGGTTCGGAGTAGGGAATTGCTCAATTCTTCTTAAGCTCACTCTCTGTAATGACTGTCCTTTTCATACAAGGCAGCCACATACAGAGGGGAATGATAGCAAGTGCAGAATTAATCCCACTGGAGTCCAGCAAAGAGCCAGTTGTATAGCAGGTTCTGTACCTGGGAAATGCCAGATGTCTATGCATTCAGAAGTGCAGAAATTACTATTGAAATTATGTGTTTGTCCAGTTATACAGCTCAGAGGCAGAAGTGACAATCACGGGGGGTTGTTATTAGATGCATAGAGTAGTCCCTGCTCCAGCCAGGGCAACCCAAAGCATCTGTGAAATCGACTCTGTACAAACTGGCCCCTTTGTCCCTGACTCCAAAGGACTTACACACAGTCCTGTTCTGTTGCAATCTAATGCTTCCCTGTTTTTAACCCACTTCATTGTAAAAACTCATGGACAGAAGGAAAAGCTGAAAGTAACAGCACCATCTACTGGGTGTATGACATTAGTGTCTAATAGACCTAATTTTGAGCATTAGTGAACAGAGAAAACAGACGACCAACAGATCCCTAGAGGTGTACAATGTCTCTTTCTTGTAGACTAGGGTTTGGGGTTATTTTTAGGGAATCTGAAAAGCAAAAGGAAGCTAATTTATGTCTCTTATTTCTCTGAGAACAGTCTGGACTTCTCAGCATTGCTGCATTTTGGACAATTATTCCTACTTGGGTTAGTGGTACAGATCAAAATTACTTTTGAAAATGGGGAATGAACAGTTGGGTCAGGTTCATACAAAGCTCTGCTTTCAAATCCAGATTGCTTCAAAAATGTAGGGAAAAAAAACAACCAAGCAAACAAATAAAAAACACAAACAACACAACAAAAAACCCACCAAACAAAACAAACAAGCAAGAAACTCCAACAACAACAGGAAAAAGAAAACAAACCATAAAAAAAAACAAACCAAGCAAACCTTAGTTTCGATCTGGATCCATTTCTGGATCTGCAACCTATTTACATTGAAAAGAACTCCTGGAAGCACCAGGCTCCATGCTCCTCTTCCATGGGTTTGCAACATGAGCTGGGCAGCTTCCTGAAGGGCAATCACAGACATCTGTTTTTCAAGAGAGGCTTTTTGTTTGCATTTCTTAGTCTTAGATTATGAGTATCTCCTATCTGGAAATCCATGGTTATGCATAAATCAAAGCAGTGGAGAAGGAATATCGATAGTTTTGAAATACCCATTACTAGCCAGTTGATTGTCTCAGGAATGCAGTTTTGAGAACCTCCTTATGAGAGACTTTGCAGATAAATATTTTTCTCAGTACAAATTCATACATGTAAAAGATGTTGCATCAATATTTTTGGGGGGTGTTTGGTTGGTTGGGGTTTGGTTTGTTGTTTGTTTTCTGTTTATCAGCAGCCTGCTTCTCTGGTAAAAGGCTATCCTCATCAAAATGAATTACTGGACATTTTATTTCCTATTGGTGCCATCTGAGATGCAGACCTGGAAATGCAGATTGCCATCCCAAACCATTTCTCTGAAAGCATGACTCTTTCCATCACACCCACCAAACTCACTAAGCCAGCAATTTGCTACCATTGCAAACCTACCTCAATAAGGAGCCAGATTTGTTTTGTAAGCCATTTCTAAATGTTGGCAGTATTATGATGCTTGAGATACCGTAGTTAAAAATAAATAAATAAATAAATAAATAGTGTGTATAACATGAAATTGCACAGTCCAAATTAATCTCACATCTGCCTTTGGCTAGAGGCAAAACACCAGAGCAGAAAAATGAAATCTGACTCAGCTATGATGCTCCACCAGCAGACAAGAGCTTCCTCTGGAGATGAGGCATCTTCTGAACACACAGAAAAGCCAGAGTAAATGATGCAAATCAGTTTATTCTTATTCAAGCTTCTAGAAAAATACATTTTATACCAGTTCATTTATCTCCTCTTACCTCTAAAATTAAACCAATGAACTGTGATATCCTTACATTACTACCAAAGAATTTTTCACCCTGAATTCCTTTAGCAAATTTTCTATATGAACTCCCAGCTCTCCCTTGTTTCTGCCCCAAAGAGCTTGTGGTTTAAAGAACAATCCTTTTGCCTTCTTCTTATCTAATTCACACGCAGATAGTTGTCTCAATTTGAAAAAAGAAAAAAAAAAAAGGTGCTGTAAGTTAGAGACATTACATTTTGCCACTGCAAACCAACTTGCAGGCTTTTGAAGTCCACCACACTAATGGTTGCAGCACTGTAGACTGATTCCCTTAGGGGCTATCAGATAACCATTCAGAAGAGTTTTTCACCTGCACAGGATCAAGGTCTTGGGCAAGTATAGAGGACAATGGGACAGCAGGCTTAACTGCTGTCACATCCTGTGGTGGAAGGTCAAAATTACACCTGAAATACTTATCTAAGACATATCTCTGCATGTCCTATGCACCTACCTGAATACCCACATTCTCCTCCCCCTGCTGAGACCCCTTCTGCCCCCACCTTGTTCCCGGGACAGAAGAAGCGGAAGGGCAGACAAAATCCTTGGTGCCTTTCAATCTGCTACAGAGACACCATGCTTGGTCTTGCTTTGCACCCTACTTTGTTTTTGGTAAAAGCAGGTCACGGATGCTAGGCATGTGCATCTCCCTATTTTGGTGAAATAACCTAGGGCTGGTCCCAGAGGTGTTTTTTTATCTGTTGCTATTGGTCAAAGACACTTGTCAAAATGCTTAAAAATTAGCCAACTTGTTTGTTTGCTGCTGCTACCTTTGTTTTGGCCGCTACATGTCTGGCTTGCATGCATTGCGTGGCACCTAGCTGGGGACTTGTCTTCCCCACGAAAGGAAGACCTGACCCAACCCCTCTTCCGCACTGAGCCAGGGGTCTGAAGCTGCTTGCACAGCTCTGGTAGCAGCTACCCACCTGAGCTCAGCCAAGTCTGAGTCTGTTTGGTCAAATCTAGATGACGGCCTAGCAACAGCTTAGCAACAAGTTGCGATATCGGGGACCTGCTCCTGACCGAGCGCGAATAGGGCCAATCCCATTCACCGCAGCCGATTGGACTGTTCCAGCCCATGAACCTGGATCCAGCTTCACCCAGGTGGCTGACCACTCCGATGACCTCCTAAGAGCCACAGAGGATTTGCCTTGTGCCCGTAGATCTTCTGAGAAAGCATGTTCAATTTAAGGTACACAAGCAGCAAAACTCTGCTGTGTCATACCCACGTGGAAGGCCACCACGTGGCTGGGGCTATATATTTTCTTATTTATGCCTCTACATATGTTTTTTGGATTGCAAATATTGAGACTTGAACCACTGAGTGAATCATACTGTCTTTTCTAAAGTTTGTGAAAGCTTAGGTTTAACCTCTAAGTGGAAGCTCATGCTGCAAGGCTCTCTCCAGTTGTTAAAAATTTTCTAAAACCTTTCCTATAATCATTTAAATCAATTTGATTGTATATATACATTATGCAAAATTAGTTTTACCAACCACACAACAGAATCTGTTTGCATTAATTGTGAATAAGCTTTGGGAAATTCATATATTTAATAAACTATTTAATAATTTTTATATCAGCCTCATTACAATCCACTTCTAACCCAGATTTACACCTCTCTTTAACACACCCTAGACAGCACAGTTTTCCAAATTGAGTGAGTTGCAGTACCAGAGTCATAGAGGAACTCATCATTCATGTAGCATCATGGTTGGGGTTTTTTTCTGTTTTGTTTTTGCTTTTGCTGTCTCCACAGAGCTACTGCCTTTTGCTGTAATCAATTTAACTTCATCTTTCCTGGATTTCAAGGCAGGAAATTATACTAACACCCTTTGGAGAGGGTGATGTGATTTTCACTCTACAGTCTTCAGTCTTTCTCTCAGATTCAGCTTCCTTCACAGAGGAAATTGATATTGAAGTGATATTTTAGTGATTTAAATAGTGTCACATGTGTTTTTCTAGGGAAAAAAAAATACAAGAAGTAATTTAGCCTCTGCAAGAACAAATTTGTGCTGTGTAAACAATGGCTTATTTGAGGTTTTTATATAAACTGATGCCTGGTTAAAAGGATTTCCCAGGTGGACAGAGTGAATGTAGCTCTTTTCCATCAGTGTTTCTGGGGTGGTGGGAGAGCTTTTTTAACATGACAGGAATGTGTACTTTGTTAGATCACCTCTTTTCCTTCTGTACCTGAATGACATCTCACCTTGACATAGCTTACAAGAATTACCAGGAATTAATGGTTTTGAATATCAGTTGGAGTAAGGGGTCTTTAGCAGAATCTATCACTGCACATAAGCATGGAACTTTTCTTAAACACAGAAAACTCAGTGACAGGATAAAATTAAGCTTCTACTTTGGAAAAGCTTTAAAAATAATTTTGAGAAATATTCGCATTCATGAAGCTCTAAGAAAATTGCTACTCCTTCTGGGAGAATATATGAGTAGAATGCATGTTTCTGGCACATATACTGGTTTCTACCCCTCAAAGAATGACTCTGCTCTTCTCCCAGTTCACCAGTAATACGTTGATGTTGCATTTACCAAGGAAATGCTTGCTGTCAATCCATTCATGAATTCAACAGGGAATGTCTGGGTCATAATTATAAACCCAGAGTGACGTTTCAGTTCTTTGATGATTATGTTTATCCCACTTAGTGTCATGGAAAGCCAAAATAGGCCTAAACGTGTCCCGTCTTGTCCAGACATGTTTCCCTGCCCTTTCTCCTTCTGCTGTTGGGAGAAGCAACCGTGGCAAATGAAGACAAAGGCCTGGTGCCACCATATTGCTTCCAAGTTGTAAACAGGGTACTGCACACATGTTTGCACTGTACACTTGTTTGTGTTCTTCTCTAAAAACGTAAAAGTAACTCCTGACCTTACCTAATATAGTTAAGTTTGGCAAACTGCCATTCTGATTGGCTAACCTGTGGTCAAGGAGCCATTAGTCTCAGGCTGAATAAAAGGAGATGATCAGGCAAACACAATGTACTCTCTGCTTGTGCCATGCTTCTGCCTTATCGTGCTTCTGCCTCATTGCTCTCTGCCATGCTCTGCCTGCTACATAATAACAAGCCCTGATACTTTGGGTTTGTACACTGGGAAACTGCCTTGTCTCAGTTTATCAGAGAATAAGGCATTAAGTGCTTCACAATGTGGCAAGAAGTGCCACTGACGTTGTACCTGTCTGCACATCCTCAAGACATCCTTCCTGCACCTCTACCAACCTCTGTGCCAAGTCTGGAGTCCAAGAGGAACCAGGATCAGGTCAGAGATCATCTGCCTCTCTCCCAGCACCCTGTTAAATCCTGGGAAGATCTAGAAGGCTATTAAGACACTGAGAGAACTCCCTGCAAGTGTTTGGGTACTGTCTGGAAACTGCAGTTAGCCCTAGGAATCTGGAGGTAATATTTTGTGAGTAAATACTTCAAAACCTCTCTCTGACTGAATCCAAGTGCCTTCTGCCTTAAGCAGAGTCCCTCTAGTGGACGAGTGGTATAATCAACCACAGTTCTAATAGATTAATGTTTGTTATATTATTGCCAGTTATTTCTTAAGTGTTTTAGATTGTCTGGTTTTTAAATCTGTGTAATGTTTTCATGACATTAAAAGAAAAATAGGTAATGCAAGTGCATCGAGATTAATTATATTAATATAAAAAAAAACTATATTAATTGTGAAAAATAAAATCCCACCTATACTGTCACACCTAGGACTATTTCTATTCATTGGTAAGGACAAAACAACTGTAATGGCAATTAACTCCGGTCTTGGAAAGCCCAAATGGTGTGCTGAGAAGAGCAATCATCAAGAAGTCATCGAATGGGAACATCACCATGTTGTTAAATTGTCTAAGTGCCTCCTGGATTTTGAGAGAGAGGAAGTACTCTCTGAAACTTGTCTGTAGTTATGGTGGACAACTGCTAATGCTCAGCTGCAGCTGATTGTCCCTTGTGATCCTGAAGTCTCAATGAGATCTTTAAGTTTAAACATGGGTAACATCTCTGTTAGAGCAGTAGAAGAGGAAGATGGTGTATTACAGTGCATGAGAAAACTGTCCCAGTCTAGGTTTGCCAGCAGCACAGCCCATGCCTGAGGCTGGAAATAGAAAACAATTAAAGAGGGATTCTTCTTATTCTTCTTCCTTTTCCCAACTCCAGCATCAATTGTTGTCCAGAAATAATCCTGGAACAAGAAAGGACAAGGAGCAGAACTGAAGCAGGGTCTTGTCTCTGTCTCCAAAAACCTTTCAGCAATTATGGATAAGAAGAGTATGTCAGCTTAACTGGGTCCTCAGGGATTCATTCTGATCATAAAATTGTCTACAAACATTACAGTTAGAGCAATGCTCCACAGCCTCTTCTGGTGCTCACATGATTCCATAAGTCACATTATTTTTTAATGTCATTGCCTTATTTCATCTATCAACCATACTGAATTCCAAGTCATCTGCTGGCCATGTGAATATCTTTTGTGCTTCTCCAGTTTTTTAACCCCATCTTCAACACAGCTGGACTGGTCATTTACTTGATCTAGTCCTCTTTTGGTCTTTGAGATCCCTTTGCCTTTCATGGTGCTATTAGTATTTATTATTTTAATGTAAAATTTGGACATATATATTGCTTGAAGGGCTTACTGGCACCTGCCCACAATGGTCCTGTCACACTTTCTCTTATTAAATCTGCCATCACTTTCATTCTGATGTTTTCAGATGTTCATTGCCTTACAGCTTTATCCAAGTATTAGATTCCCCCTGCCATGGGGTTAGTCTGTAATATACACATCTGTCAGTCCTGATCTAGATGGTGGCTTAAAGATAGCTCCAAATTGAGGGAAATTTGTGCATATTCACTGAGGTGCTGCACTTCATTCCAAAACTCCTTCACATTGTACTGATTATTCTGATGGACATGAGAAAAACAATCGCCCACAACTGCTTTTGGTGGTGAATCATAAACAGTATTATCTGAGGGTCACTAAAGGGTATCTGATTCACAGCTACAGTGTTTTGTGACTCTCTCTGGTTGTCTTAAGTTAATAAATGGAATGTTCTAAACTCAGAAAGGGGGGTCACCCTTTTTCCCAGTATTCGTCAAAGGGTCTAAGGAGACCTGCTCCCTTTTCCAAGACTGTTGTAGCATTAATAAGATGTTGAAGCAGGAGATCAGAAAAGAATAGTTAAGAATCAAGTTGGACAAGGTTTGCAAGTATGTCAGAGAAGTAGAAATGGCAAAATGAAATTTGGAATTTCAGTTTGGAAAATTTAGGATGCCTGAGCTGCCTATGTGATGAAAAGAGGGTTTTGAATTGGTCCCAATGGAACAGTGGAATTCAGGATATTTCTGACAAACTCAGATATGGAATTACACTTCTTTGCTAGATGAATCACACTAGTTCAGGATTGAGGTCATAGAGAAGACAATCTGGGACACTCCTGGTGAGTGAATAAAACCAGTACATCTGTTCTCTTCAATTATAATCCCCTAATCTCACATTAGATGTTTTATGCTACAAAAGCAAACAAATAAAAAACCCAAACAAACAAAACCAAAACTGATCATCCAAACCACCTCCCCCCCAAAAAACCCCACAAACCTCTCAAAGCATAAGCAGTGACTTAATTTAGAATTAGAATCTATTCAGTCACTTCTGTTCTTAAATATCCCCCAAACCCACAAACAAACCCCATCTGATTTAATTCAAACGATTTACATGCAGAGTTTTCTGTGTATTTCCTATCCCTTCTCTCTCCCCATCTTTTCCTTTCTGCCTCCTCATTCTCTATTCTCCATGCTATAGATGTAGGCTCTGCTTTATCTTGCCAAAAGAGCCACTGGAATTGAAGCACAACGTTTGGTCTTCTTTTCTTGTTAATCATTACTTATACAAGATAACAGGAAAATATGAGTAAAGACAGGTTAGCTTGTCTTTAGGTCTTCTTTCCTTCATGCAGAACAGAATTTAAATAGGAGGGTTCCAAAACTTGGTCTGAAACAGAGTTTGTACTCACCCTCAGATGGAATGTGGGAGTGATGGTGCCATGTGGTGGCAGAGTTTTACATGTGTCTATGACTTGAACATCACATGCCAGTATTTTACATGAATAAGCCAGTACAGCAAACAATCATAATATAACCAGAATACTTCAAGTCATCCCTGTAATAAGTCTGCTTTGAAACACCATTATATACCAGATGTCCACCTGAAGTGGAAGCCCAGGACACAGTTCAAGAGTTATTGCATCCCAGCCACTTTGTCACACTTGTCACAGAACTGCCATCATCTTGGTGGAGCTGAGCATTCCTGACTGTTCCTAGATCTAGAACTCAGATTAGTAAACTAGACATTCCTGGAGAGATTTCCCCACAAGGTACTTCCAGATGATTTTAAGTCAAAGATACCTTACATACACAAGAACTGGTTTCCAGGCATGTTCTTCTCAGTACTTCCTATTAGATGATTTGGTTGTCCCCTCACTGTAGAGCAATTTTAGGCCTTCAATGCCTAGTTCATGCATTCCACTACATGGCAAGAAACATAAAAGTTAAGCATTTACATGGCTCAGTGAACCTCACTCCTAGAACATTAAGCTTACTGACTCTGAAAAGGTGGCTCTGATGCCTTATTTTAGCATAAAAAACAGAGCATGTTAAACTCTTATTGCTCCAGTGAATTTTAGTGTTGTGGGTGGAAATAAAGACTTTGCTACTAGCTTAACCTCCACTGTTGCTGCACTCTGTCTTCTGGACACACATTCTCCAGGGCTAATTCCTTTTCTTTTCCATAAGGACAATGCCAGCCCCATCACCATAGCATCTGGTTGCCTTACAGTAGAGCACTATCTGGTTTGTTTCAACCCCAGACACAAATATGGAGTGGGTGCAGAGTGGGTTGAGAGAAGTTCTGTAGAGAGAGAGAGACTTGGATGTATTAATTGATTAAAAGGTCAACATGAGCTGGCAGTGTGCTCCTACAGCCCAGAAGGCAAATTGGATCTTAGGCTGCATGGAAAGGAATGTGGCCAGCAGGTCAAGAGAGGTATTTCTTCCCCTTTAATCTGCTCATGTGAGACCCCACATTAAATATTGTGTCCAGTTCTGATGTCCCCATTATAAGAAGGCCACAGAGCTGTTGGAGCAAATCCAGAGGAGGCCCACAAAGATGATCCAAGTGCTGGAACACCTCTGCTATGAGGACAGGAGATGGGGGTTGTTGCCTAGAGAAGAGAAGACTCTGGGTGAAACTTATAGCTGCCTTCCAATACCTGAAGAGGTCCTGCAGGAAAGCTAGAGGGGAATTTTTCATAAGGATTACTAGAAATAGGACAAAGTGGAACTGTTTTAAGCTGAAGGAGAATATGTTTAGACGGTATCTTGGGAAGTTCTTCAGTTTGAGGGTGGTGAGACTCTGGAATAGATTGCACAGGGAGGTTGTTGGTGCCTCCTGCCTGGGGGTGTTCAAGACCAGGCTGAGTGAGGCCTTGTGCAGCCAAATCTGGTTGAGAAGTAACCCTGAACATGGAAGGAAGGTTGGAGTAGGTATCCCTTCCAACCTTTGCCATTCTATGATTCTGTAATTCTATGATTCTATGATTAACAGCTGTCACAGAATCACAGAAATATCCAGGTTGGAAAAGACCTTCAGGATCACCAAGTCCAACTTATAACCCTACTCTACAAGGTTCACCTTAAACCATATCCCTAAGCACCATATCCAAATGACCCTTAAACACATCCAGGGTCAGTGACTCAACCACCTCCCTGGGCAGCTCATTCCAGTGCCTGACCACTCTCTCTATGAAAAACTTTTTCCTAATGTCCAATCCAGACCTACCCAGTCTCAGCTTGAGGCCATTCCCCCTTGTTCTATCTCAAATTGCCTGTGAGAAGAGACCAGTAGCAACTTCTCCACAATGTCCCTTCAGGTAATTGTAGAAAGCAATGAGGTCTCTGCTCAGCCTCCTCTTTTTCAAACTAACCATCCCCAGCTCCCTTAGTCACTCCTCATAAGATTTATTCTCTAGGCTCTTCACCAGCTTTGGTACCCTCCTCTGGACCCACTCCAGTACCTCCACTTCTCTCTTGTATTGCAGTGCCCAAAACTGAACACAATACTCAAGGTGTGGCCTCACCAGCTGAGTACAAGGAGACAATCACCTCCCTACTCCTGCTGGCCACAGCATTTTTAATCCAAGACAGGATGCCATTGGCCTTCTTAGCTGCCTGGGCACACTGCTGGCTCATAGTCAGCTGCCTCTATT
The DNA here is from genome assembly GCA_013396835.1 of Psilopogon haemacephalus. NCBI lineage: Eukaryota > Metazoa > Chordata > Aves > Piciformes > Megalaimidae > Psilopogon > Psilopogon haemacephalus. Next base: position 65,241 of record VWZI01011644.1, read on the forward strand.
ACAACCCTTGGATCCCTTTCTGCCAGGCAGCTCTCCAGCTGCACTGCCCCAAGCATGTGGTGTTGCTTGGGGTTGTTGTGACCCAAGTCCAGGAAATGGCATATGGCTCTGTTGAAACTCATGCCATTAATGTTGACCCATCCAAGTCCCTCTGAAGAGCCTCTCTACTCTTATTCAAATCAACACTGTCTCATAACTTGGTGCCATCTGCAAACTTACTGATGACAGTCTCTATGCCTGAATCAAGGTTGTCTATAAAGTTGTTAAAAAGAAGTGGTCCCAACACAGGTCCCTGAGGAACACCACTAGTGACCAGTTGTTTTTTATCTTTTTCTCATGTCTGGGAAAGACCAGGCTACCTGTCACCTTTGCAGAAGTATCTGACTTAAATCATAATTTCCCAGAAACAAGATCATTACTCTTGTACTTAAATTAGTGTACAGAAAATTATACTCTACTAAATAAATCAGTGTTTCTTTCTTTCTTCATATGAGTTGAGCTTCTGTCTGTCTTTCCCTCCCTCTCTCCCTAGGTGCATAGGTATGAACTGCATTGTATATTTTAGCTGCAAAACCTGTTGTAAGCTATGACCTGAGTTTCTGTAAAAGAAATAGCACATAGTTATGGTATGTTTAATGATATATGTGGCAAATTTATTACACAAAACCCTAAACAGTGAGATTCCTAAATAAAGTCCTGTGAAAAGATGCTGCAGGACTGGGATTGAAATTTGGACATGCAACTGGGTTTTATGCTCTTTTTCTTTTATTTCCCCCAAAAGTCTTTCTATGGAGAGTGTGAGGAAACAAATAGGTTGATTCAGAGATGTTGCAGCTTTATTAAATCAGTTTTCAATCAACCACAAAAGTGAAATGTAATTCACCCTCCTAAGATAGAATTGACATGTCAAAAAACGTGTTCAGAGCTGACAACCAACCCAGGGCTTTAATGCATTCCACCTTCTGAGGTATGCTCCTTCTTCTTGAAAGTTATGAGACCTGACCTGACCCACCTTGGAGGAGAACATAGCCAAAAGTCAGCCTAATCTTGAAAGCAAGCATCACAGCTCTGATAAGGATGGCGTCTGCATGGGATGGAAGGTAAACCAGTCTGATTTGTCCTGCCACATGAGCAACATTTTGCACACTCCTAAGCAACAACTGGCATTACGTGTGGAAGGGAAAAGTAGGATTTGTTCCTTGTCTTCCCTCTCCTGGAACGTGTCGCAGAAGTACAAAAGGGTCAGAAGATTGTGGCTGCAAAAATGGCAAAAAAAAAAAAACAAAAAACAAAAAACTAGGGGACATCTGTCAAGAAAGTAGAAATTGGACAATAGAAGTTATTTTTTGTCCTCAACACAGTTTTGTGTGTGTCTGCATGTGTGTATGAGGGGCAGAGAGAAACAAACAAACAAAAAATCTATAATGCTTTCTCCTACTTAAAACATTTCTTTTACAGGCCTCTTGAAAGCTCACTCTCCTCCACACCTAGTGTCTTGTAAGAAAAGTGTTTTTTCCTGACGGTGAGATCTCTGAATTAGTGCTTACCAACACAGCACTGATCATGAATCATTCATTGTCCATTCTTTATTGAGCTAGCGCCTTTACCATGCCAATATTTTCACATTTTATTAAAGCCTTTTGATTTTTTTATTATTTATTCCATCACACACTCACTTCCTCACAGTTTGTTCTGGTTGTGGTCCACAGCATTCGACGGAAAAAGCACAGCAGGCTAGAATCTCTAGAATGTCAGAATCAAAGAGCTTGTTTTGAGGAAAGAAAAACAAACACCAAACTCCAACAAATAAAGCCCTTGATGTAATACTTTTTATATTCTTCTCTTAAGAAATTCACTGTCACATAATGTTCTTCACTTGGATGTTATTGTAGTTTGAGCGGAGAAGGACCAAGCATACTTCAATAGTCCATCTTTAATCTCCTAAGATTAAGACTTAATCGTCAGAGAACAAAGTATTCTGAACATAGGGGAGGGAGAGGGGGGAGGGAGACACAGGCAACTTGCTTGTTTCACTGAAACTCTTGCAATTTTTGTTAAAATATTTACATAGTAATTGAATTTCCATTCTCTCTTCCATAAGGTGAGTCCTAGCCTCATTGTAAAGGTCTTTGCCTCCCTGAGAAGACACAGCAGGACTCTGGCATTACTGGTATCCTGTAGCTATTAGACATGCAAAGGTTTGGGGGGCAGGAAGTGAGCCCTCCCTGGAGTTTTATTAGAGAGTTTTGGGCACCAAATTGTCAAAATAAGCAAATGCTGAGAAGAATTGGAAGTGTCTGGAAGGTCCAGATCTAAATTCCCAAACCTTTTAAAGAACTGTACTTTCAGCTGTCTACTCAGCATTTGGCTTTTGCTACACACTGTTAAGGATAATGTCTTTTGCTGGTCCCATTTCCTTCATTGTCACTGCTCAGGGAGTCCAAGCACCACATTCAGGATCATAATTTAATTTAGAAGTTGGGGAATCTGATTCTGTTCATTTCCTCCTGCCGAATCCTCGAGAAGTGATTTGATCTTTGGCCTGCCCTCCCCAGGTATACACATCGATTTAATCACGTCTAAGATTTCACATGGGAGCAGAAGTATTTATAGCAGGTTTGTGGCAGTGACATGAAAATGGAAGGCATGATGGATGCTGGCATCTATATCTATCTAGAATGATCATAGAAAGTTTTGGTTTGGTTTGGTTTGAAGTTCCAACTTCCCTTACCATGGGCAGGGACATCTTCCATAAGACCAGGTTGCTCAAAGACCTGTCCAGCTTGGCATTGAACTCTTCCAGGGAGGGGACATCCACAACTTCTCTGAGCAGTCATTTCCAGTTGCAATATCACAATAAATAATTTATTCCTGATGTCTAACCCAAATCTGTCCTTCTTTCAGTTTAAAGCCATTACCCCCTGTCCTGTCACTAACCTCCCTTATAAATGATCCCTCTCCATCTTCCCTGTAGGCCCTTTTTAAGGGCTGAAAGACTGCTATAAGGTCTTCCCAGAAACGTCACTTCTCCAGTGTGAACATCTCCATCTCTCTCAACCTTTCTTCACAGAAGACATGTTCCAGTCACTTGATAATCTTCATTGTCCTTCTCTGAACATACTAGGTCAATTCCACATCCTTGCCGCTGAGGACTTCAGAGGTAACCACACTCCACGTGGAGTCTCAACGAAGTGGAATAAAGAAGAATCATCTCCCTCAACTTGTTAGCCACACTTCTCTTGATGCAGCCCAGTCTGTGACTGGCTTTCTGTGTTGCAAAAGCACATTGTGTCAGGTTGAACTTCTCTTCAATCAACATCCCGAAGTTGTTTTCTATGTAGCTACTCTCAATCTATTATCTTCCCAGCTGCATTTGTTCTTAGGATTATCCCAACCTATGTGCAGGACCTCACTGTTTGCCTTTCTGAACTTTATGAGGTTTTCACAGTCCCAAATCTCAAGCCTATCAAGGTCCCTTTGGATGCCATCCCTTCCTTCCATCATGTTGACTGCACAGCTTGATATTGCCAGCAAACTTATCAAGAGAGCATTTGATATCACTGTCCATGTAGTTAACAAAGATGTTAAATAGAATCAGTCCCAGTACTGACCCCTAGGGCATGCCACACATTGCTGGTCTCCACTTGAACATCAAACCATTGACCTCAACACTTTGAGTGTGACCAACCAGAAAATTCCTTATTCATCAAGTGATCCATGCATCAGTTTTAGATGAGAAGAGGGCAGTTAACACTGGACTCAAGCCAAAGCTTCTCAGAAGAATAGGTCAAACTGTATTATGACCACACTTATGACAATCTGCCAGTATCCAGCCTGTCTTTTCTGGACTCCCAGAGGAAAGCAACATTTTCTGCTGCTTCCAGCACCCTGCTACTGACTTTATATGTGCCTGGAGCAGGTTGTCTTGGCCCTGCACTCCTTATTGCTTAAAACTTGCCACCTTAGGGTCTAGAAGAGGACTTTAAAACATATTCATAGCTACAGTGTCCCCAGCACCAGTAAAACACCATGGAAAGGGCATGAAGATGCTCTGTGTACACATTGATTTGGCTTACAAAAATAGAGGGAGAAAGAAGTCAACCAGAGGGAAAACAGCAGCACACATAATTAAATGAACAATTTCATGCTTCTCCTTGCTTTTTGATCCAAACTGGCAAGGATCATGCAAGAATACAATTTCTCCCAGTAACCAACAGTAAGAGGCAGATTATCAGCTCACTAAAGACAGGAAACTGCTGCTTCTTTCAGATCATAATTTAATTAACTCTGATTTTCCTAACAAGCACTTTTTTTTCTTTTTCATTACTACAGAGGAAATCACCCAGGGCTGATCCCACAGACTTCCAGACTTAAAAGGACAATAGCAATTTAATGAGACAACTTTAGCTGTGTTTATCCTTTTGCCACAGGCACAAACACTCCACAAGCTGACAGGCATGAACTGAGAATGCAGCCAGCCCACCTAAGACTCAAGATGCAACCTAGACCTTCTCTGACAGTAGTGTCCAAATCCAAGCTGAATTAGCCTCAGGCTTTTTTTTTTTTTTTTTTTTTGTGGTTTTAACGAACTTGAACCTATTTCAGATGTATAAGTGTTTAAGAACCTAGCAAAATTTAAAATGTAGAGTATTTTGCCAGTGGCCTCCACTTTGCCCTGCTTTCTCCTTCCCAGAGGGATCCTTTGCTATTTCTTCTCGTCTGTACGTTGGGAAAATGTACTATTATTTTAAGTTAACAGTGCCATCTAGTGATGCAAGGGACACATGTGCCTCTGAGTCACCAGACAGAGTTTCAATGCTCAGGATCTTGCTCAGAAATTAACCATCTTATATGATATTTAAAAGCCATCTCTGTGGCAACAGGATGACCTGTCCCAGAGACAGGTAGAATCATGCACACTCTTGACAGCTGTGGTGGAGATGGGAGCAAAAGTGAAGATACAGTTTCCAGACGTTTGTTAAAAAGGAAACCCATTGTGTATGTGTAGCCAGGATACCCTGATTATCATCTAAGCATATCTCCTGTGATGCCCATGAATATTTCTGGTGTGTTCATATAGCTATATTGCACACCTATATGGATATTTGTGCAACATACATAAATATCTATTGAATGCTTAAAATCTAACAACCTGATTCCCATAAGCTATATTCATTAATCTATTTCCAAACAGGTGGAAAAGACAAGTGCACACACACAGTAACCAATCTCAAATGACAGTCATATATATATGGTATATATGTGAAGTATTTCGTTATGTCACCAAATGGATGTGAAACCTCAGGGTTTCTTTTATTCACCCAAGAACTTGAATTTTTAAGAGCAGGTACAATGCAAGTTTATTCTCACTTCCACTGTGAAGCTTTTTCTCTGTACTCTCACCATGTGCTGTTCAGGATTTGCTTTTGTACCTTGTCCTTTAGGATATGAATAACTACCTGAGGACTTCTTTGTAAGCCTGGAGCATGCAATGATGACACCTTCTGTGATTCATTTTAATGAGAAGGCAAAGCACTATTATGAAGCCAGCCTCGAAGCAAATCATTCATTCCAGCTGCAGAAGGAGTACTCTAGATGACACATTTCTGTGCCATCTTACAGCTGAGGAAATTAAATGGGTTACAAGTTGCTCTCATTTTCCTGAATAAGAGGTAAGAAAAATAGATCTTGAAAGAAGGTCTTCAGGGATTTGTACCAGTATGCTTGTGTCAAAGGGCTGAAAGGAGACCTGGCTGCTCTTTCCTTGACCTGTATTCTGTACCTCATGTTTTGCAGTTCTCTTTACTGACTTCCCACAGTTGGGGCAAAAAGTCTTCTTTCCTTTCCTGGGTTATAACTTCCTTCTGGTTTTAATACTACCAAGGTTGGTTTGTTTTCTTTTGACACTTCAGAGTTTCCCAAGGGATGTAGAGTGGACTGGGCTGATGAGAGGAGCAATATGGAAATTCCTCCAGAATCTGGCTGGCATTTTTTTATTGCATACTCAGGGTTTAAATTATTTTTCCGGCAGCAGTCAAGAGGGAATTTGTGGGACAAAGCTCTGCTGATCTGTAAAGTGTGGTTTGCTTTTAGAATTGCACATTTCCTAAATAATCTCTGTTTTTTCCTAAATAATCTCTGGTGTGTATACTAGAAATGCCTAAGTTCTCTTGAAATTTTTTCTTCTCATACCTAATATTTGGAGATTTTGGCCTCAAGTGTTATGCAGAGTCTTTGATCCAGTATTGAAGTATAATATTCTGTGGACAAAACATTAATTGCATTGTCTCCTGTGAGCTTAAAAACTGGACTTTATGACCCCAGAAGTTGCTTTGTATTCCTAATACAATTTTCATCCCTTTTCTTTTTTTTTTTTTTAACATAGTTTTATTTAAATCAAACTAGCTCCAACATTTAGCTTGAAATCAAGATGAAAAACTAGGATACAATCAAAGAATGCCTGCAGATATATATCCAGAGATTTGCTTTCTGTCTCTCCCCATGTCATTTGTTGCCCAAGACTGCAAAAAGTAAATACACTCCTGGAAGACTGTCTGAAAGACTCTCATAAGGAATATAACATTGTTACAGTGAGGAACTGCAGGATTTTGCTGTCCGTTGCATGATTGAAGCAGGGCAATTATGTATATATGTGACACACCAAGACTAACAGCAGTCCTGCAGCCTCTGAAGATCCTGAGGAGGAATGCTCATGCACATAGATATGTATAATTTATCATACAGAAAGCTTGTGTTTTCATGGCTAGGTATATCTAAAAAAAAAACAAAACAAAACACCACAAACAACAACAACAAGAAAAAAACCCCAGCCCTCTCAGTTGTCCAGATCAGTGGATCTATTGGGTGGAAATAGCAGTTTGAAAGCTGTGATGCTTTCTTTCAGAAGACAGAGAGAATTTCACAACATTCTGAGTGTCATTTGCCTTCAGGTAAAGTACTGTACCACTTAGAGCTAATTATGAACTGAATGACCTGCCATGAAGTGGAGACATCGGGAAAGATTTAATTTACTTTTGCAGAAGAGAGAATGTTGCACTCCCAGTGGTGTCCAGGTATCTATGATTTTCTAATCGGATTTTATACAGCCTTTGGATATAGGTTGTCTGACTTTGTCTTTACAGGGCTTTTATTTGGGCCAGGTGGAAATGTGCTGGTGTGGGATCTTTGGAGAGTGTACTGTCTGCATGAGGTGTTGTAGTGCTTTGTGTTGTGGCCAAGGCTATGCAATAACACATTGATTGCTTTCTCTTTCCCTTCCTGATATAGATCAGTGTTTCATCTGTTCCCAGAGAACAGACACATGAAGAAAAAAATGTCTGCTTGTATTTCCTGCAGACTTTTACAGTGGATTTTCTGAAGAGAACAAGACCCTGGTCTATGCCCCATACAAATTCCATTCCCATATTCCCATCTATTATGTCAAGATCAGTGGCAAATCCATTATGTGAGGTTTGAAAGGGCAAGAGAGTTACCATAGTATCATAGAACATTTTGGGTCATCTAGTTCAATCGCCTTACAGTGGCCAGGGACATCTTAACTATACCACATTGCACAGAGCCCTGACCAACCTGACCTTGAATGTTTCCAGGGATGAGATATCTAACACCTCTCTGGGCAACCTGTTCCAGTATTTCACCACGGCTGAATAAAGATGTGTGCCTGCTATATGCTGGTATCTCCCTATGTTCCCTATATGGTCAAAAAAGTCAGTAGAATTTAGTGACCTCATAAACTTCAGTAATTGTATTAGATTATCTTGGTTAACTATAATAACTACACTGATTCCTCATGTGGATGGAGGCATCTGCACTGTAAGAACACAGCACTCCATGAGATGAACCCTACACTAGTTTGTACTAGACATCATTATCTTTAAATGAGTGATGTTAGGTAAAAGGACTCCATTCTTTGTGGTCATCCAGCAACCACACCTAAGAGCCCAAACATTCAAAGCAGACAGCTGTAGGAAGGACAATGGTCTTTGGTTCACATTTCAACTAGTCAGTACAGCTGTCTCATATACTTTTAAAGAGGTGATGTGATATACATAACAAATGTGCAAAGATGTCACAATGCTTAGACTCATATTCTCTCCCCTGATTTCAGTGGGAGCATGAATTAGGAAAAAAAAAAAAAGTTAAACTGTAAATAAGTAAAAAACTGAGTAAACACAGAATCTCTTTCTATGACTGAAACAGTAATGATCCTTTCAATAATGTGGTATCTTTGGATCATTGAATCAATTTTTTTTTAATAGGAAACATCAGTGGAGCCATTTCAGATGGATGATGTTACCCTAATTAACAAATCACATTCCTAGCTTGTTCTAAAAGGTTACCACCTTTAAGCTCACTAAGACTGCATGTGCCATCACAGTTAAAAATCTTAAGCTTTTCCTCATTCTTTGGAAAAAAATAATATTTACTTGAAATAATCACCGACACATTCAGACTGCATAAATAAGCTTTTATGTATTCATGACATCAATACCTTGTCTCATTTGTTCCACTCCTACCTACATTTATAGTAAATACCTTCAGCTCAGAACTAACAAATACTACAAATATTGCAAATTCCTTACATTTTGATGGCTCATAAAGGAGAACATTTACTAACTTAACTCTTGCTCTTCATAAGACTTTTATCCTCATTTTCAGCTACAAGTCCGAGCTGAATCACAGCTTAGCAGCAGTGCAACTCCCTCTAATTTAAACTGTTTCTCAGCAGCTTGGAAGCAGTTGTACAGAACTTAATGAAAGGCAGCAGCATGAACTGGTACTGATCAGACAGGCAGCAGGAGACCTTAGTCTTTAGCCTCAGTGCTTTTTTACCCTGTGTCAGATTCTGATCCAAATGAGCTAATGTTTCAAACACTGTGTGAGGCAGCAGTCTTACAGTTAAGGCAAGGATGGCAGCTCAGGAGGGTTTGGAATGCATCAATATGGATGTCCTTGCCCCCTTACCAGGTTTGCATTTGTTCCACTGCTGTAAGAAAGTTTGATGCACACTATGCAAAGTGCAATAATATACGGGGGTCTCTATGACCCCTGACTCACCAAGAAATCTCACAGCAAATGGAAATATAATTAAACAAGATAAGTAGTCATATGTTAAGTGGGACCATATTAGAGGATTCTTCAATGATGAACATGTAAGCTCCTTTTAGAAGGAAGAGATAGTAAGGTAACCATGGTGAACAGCTGAAACAGAGAGAACAAGGGTAGAAACCTGCATGTACCAAAAGGTGTGAGCAGTACTGAGATGATGGTAATAACCTTCAACACATCCCTTGGTGAGATAACACTCTGTAGATAGTTGGAAGCTTCCCAGAATTATTGAATCAATGCCAGAGAAAGGCGGAATTATAATTATCTAGCCAAGTGAGAAAGAGGAAAAGAAAAAGAGTAATGAATACATAAAGTTTAAGAAGAAAGGAATTGAGGAAAACATGTTTTATTTAAAACTAAAGAAAGAGCATATTTGTGAACAAAGGAAAGGACACCATTAATGCAATTACAGACTTAGACTAACACTGTCGACAGAATTGGGCCAGTTGTTATCAGAAGACCCAACATTCATTATAATTCATTTAGAAAGGAAATCAAGCTGCTGGAAACTCAGCAAGCCAGTGGAAAGGAATTAGGACTCAATGAAAAGTGAGAAAGGAAGGCTAATGAAAGATCCAGACAGGACTTCATGTCTCCTTCCTTCCTCTCATGTCTTCAGACCCAGATCATCCCCCAGGAAGGGACACCTCCGATTAGTACTTATGTGCCCATGCTGGCAAACATCCTTAGTAGCGGTGGGAGAGGCAAGAGAAAGCGGACATAATTTAGATAGGTTAAATGAGAACTAAACACATCCATGATAAGCATACACTTTATCAACATTAAACCAGCCACCTCCATCCATTTCATCAAGACTCACTCAAGGATACACTGAAATGCTCCTCTTCATGACAAGCATAATGATGGTTTCAAAGGTGAGATGGTTGATTCAGTAGGAACTGCACAGAAGTTGTCATAGGCTGCTTATTATATGGAATAACAGATCCCTGCTACTGTTTTTTGTCTGTGCTTAGTATGAGTAAATGGGAAGAGTCACGAATGAGTCATGAAAGGGAAAGGTTGGCAAAATACTATAGGGCAGAACTTGTTGCTATTTACTTATTTTTGTCTAAAACATTCTTTTTTTGTAGTTTATATTATCCACATATCAGCTATTCATTCATACTACCACACTGAAATCTTATCAGATAGCAATTTCTCTGCATATAATTGTAACTCCTTTGTCAACTGTTAGTGACAACATTGACAACCAATGCCAGTCTTCCAGGGCAGGTGTTTTATTTTTAAAATAAATTACATGAGACACCAGGCCAATAAACAGCCGGATAGACAGATTTCTGTCACAGACAAACTGATATTCCTCTTTCTTTATAGTGTTTGTGGATATCTCCTTCATAGTCACTCACAGCCTTTGAAAACAAAAAATAGTGAGAAAAACAGGTAAGATATATAGTGAACATGTGATAGGTGGATTTAGGGATGGTTTTGCAATGGACATTTGTGTTCATCAATCAAAAGACTTCTGTGAGCAGGAGACAGGCAGAACTCTTATGATTTTTTTTGTACCGTTTTATTGGCCCTTATTTGTGATTTTTTTAATTCAATGTATTTAAAATATCTATGTTCAGCTGAGGATGGTAATTATTTATCTTCTCACAGGTGTGTTCTCAGATGGCAAAAACTTTGCTTACTTTAAGCCTTTTGTGTTCTCTAAGATCCTGTTTTGCCAGAGAACATCTGCTGCATTCTGAAAAATCACTGAAAAAGAGAATGAACTCAGACTATGTGGGAGTCTGATTGTCTGTGACTATGGTTATGGACCCTTCTAAAAATGACCAAAGGCTCTGCACAGCATGACATGATTCAGCATGAAGCAGACTGCTTTTCTCTTAACCTCTTCCTTTCTTGCCTATGCTTTGGGCTCTATATTACTCACATGACTTTGTGTGTGCATGTGCATATGAGTGTGTGTTTGTGTGCCTGTTTGATTAAATCTGGGCTTCCACAAGAGACCACAGAGTGGTGGTAGTACTTACAGCTCCTCAAATCCCTTTATGAGACTTTATTTCCCCTCCATTACTTTGAATACAGTGTAACCTCATGCCATCGATACTGCCATATTGAGGTCCTAGTATGATCTAAAATCTGAACACTAAAATCATATCTTAACTCACCTCTCATAGCTCAGCTTACCTGAAGCAGCACAAGAAAGAACTACAGCCTTTTTGTCCATATTTACCCAACATATTGATCTGTGTGTAGCAGACACCGGATGGCTCAGGCAGTTATCTACATCAGCATGCTCAGACAGTTGCAGCACTTAACAATCTTTTGTGCAAACGATCTCATTAAGAAATTTTTGTTGCTAAGGAAACACTATACCTAGCATATGAATTGTGTTGGCAAGGAAACAAAAAAAAAAAAAAAAGCATTCATTTAAAGTACCTCAGAGCTGACCATCCTCTTGGGGAATTTCTGCTGTAGCAACATCTCTGTCATTGAAATTCCTACTGGAATCACAGGACTGGATGTTCTCCCCCCAAATCCTTCTTCCTCTCCACTGATTTTTTATCCTTCCCCTGCTTTAGATTCACAGCTGATTCTGAGAATTGGATCTTCTTGATGGACTCTTAGGATGTTAAAGTCATTGACTACAGCCACTATACCCTAAGACATATTTATTTTCATAAACTTAACAAGTTCATAATAATGGTTATTTTCAAAGAAAACTGAGGCAGAGACTACTACATGATTTATTTTCTCACGGTTATCTCACACAGTGTCATTGGAGTGAAAACATGGAAGAACTTGCAGGCATCACACCTTCATTACCATATCTGCATCTCAGAACAGACTCCGGTTTTGTTCCAGCAAGAAAAAAATTACCATACCTCCAGTCACCCATGGACTGCACAAAATATGCATTATGAGAGAGTGCTTATCAAACTTAACAGAAGTTGATGTAAAATTCTCATGGAACAACAACTGACTTCTTTTAGTGTCACAGAAATAGTTCAGGCAGCACAATGCAAAGCTGGAATCCAGAAAGCTGCTGAGGCATTACTGTAGAGGCAATGGTAATAAAAGGAGTGTGCTGCAGTCTTCAAATCATTAGAAATTTACCTTAATATTTACATTCACACATTAGTAATGGATTAGGAACTGAACTGCCCTATTCTTCTTCATGACAACTGTATGCATTTGTATTCATCATGTTTTATCAATTGAGAACAGACACTGAAATAAGTTATTTAAGAATATAAAGCAAGACAGTGGCATAGCCTGGAGTGCAATCTGGTAACAATATTATGCTACTGGAGACCCGAGCCCAGGCTAACTGCTGTATAGGAAAATAACATGTGCTTTCTTCAAGGAGTTTGCAGTGATATTGTTATCTCACTAAATGCTAAGCAAATTAAAATAAGAACTTGGAAAGGATCAAAGGAACAATAATAGGTGAAGAACAAATAATAACTTAAGCAGTGAAAAATCTAATCAATGAAAGCGAAAGCACTGATCCAGATGCTCCTCAGAGCAGGAAGACTAAACTGCTTTCCCCATATGAAACTACAATGAGGAGCTAGCCAAAGACAATCCCTTCCCAGAAAGCTGTGCAAAGTAATATGGTTGTTGCCTAAAGGAGTCATCACCCTGGGGAAATGCTGCTCTATTCAAGATCTCCTGAGGGAAAAAAAAATGTTGAAAACCTGTTATTTAAAAAAAAATTAATTGGCTTCATCGAATGGTACCAGGTGACTGTAGTTACATAAAGTTTAATGTATGATTGGAACATTCTCCAGAGCAGGTAGTAAATAAAAAATATTTTTTATATATGACTTGGAAGCCACTCAAATATGACACTTTCTTCCTCCATTTTTCCTATTTTCAGCTCTTGTTATCCATGGGAAAATTTGGAAATGACTGGTGATTCTCAGTTTTCTGGTTTTCTGAAGTGTCTCTTGCACCAACAGGTGCTCTTTAGCCTAACAAACTGAGCACCTATGTTTCAAGCACTGAACCCTTAAGAAAATCTGCACCTCTTCAGAAAATCTGGGTTTGAGGTTGTCTGGAAATACCCACACTTGACCCAGAGAAGAGCCTAAGTTCATTTTTCATGAGCTGGGACATCCGCATCCAGTGATGTAGTGACCACATCTATTTTGGATTGGCATTGACTATGAAAACATAGATTTATGTATACTGACCAAAAGAGTCATAGTTTTACCTGTAATGGACATCCAGCATATTCACTGCCCCCATTAGCTACACTTAGCTCTCTATATTGCCTGAGATGGAAAGATGAGCATCTATTTTAATCTCTCTTCTGGAGGCAGATGTGGATGGGCTAGAGCTTGAATTTACATAGACGATTTAGAGGAAAATATAGCATCCTGAATCTTATCCTTACTTTATTAATATATCATCTTTTGTTGGTACACATATACTTTCAAAATTAAAAGCAGATTGCTCATTTTCTTCATAAAATATAAGACATTGTTTTTAAAAAAAGAAAAATAAAAAAGAAGAAAAAAATACTTTTGGATGTTAAACTCAGAATTGCACCTCCAATACTTCCTTACCAGCTACTTCCACAGGTTTGTTAAGAACTCAATTTCAGATTCTTTGAAGTAGCACAGTGCCATAATCACCATTTAATTGATGTTTTAATCCTTCTGTTTGTCTGAGTGACAGTAAATGGAATGTCAATTACACAGCAGTTTTGCTCTGATAATACTTAAAGCCCTTGTAAAAGAAAATAAAAATCCTTTGACATTTCACAGCACTGGTACCTACCTGAAAATATATTTCATATTTTAGTGAACTATGCAGTGAAAATGCATTTTTATGCAGTATACAGTTCTCTAGTTGAATTGCAAATTTTTTTGTCCTTTGAAAAGAAGATCCCAGGACCTAGTTGAATAGACCAGAGATTAGGTCATGGACTCAGTGCATGCTGCTTGTCAAATGCATGGTTCTCTTTTCTTATATACCTAGGAGAAAACTTCTTTAACTAAGAGAAAACTTTATTGTCTTTCCTCATACTTTCTATGTAGTTGTGGTAGGCCTGAATAGGCAAAAATAGGCTTATACATGTCCTGGCTTGCCCAGACATGTTTTTCTACCCTCCCTCTCTCTGCTATGGGCAGAAGCAACCATGGGAAAGAGGATAAAGAACCTGGAACCACTGAGTCTAAGGACCCTGGCTTGCTAGGCTTGTTTTGCTCCTGTTTGCATCCTGTGGTAAACAAGGTACATACACTTGGCTTGTGCCTGCCTTATGCAAGGCCTATTGTAGTGGGAATCTCCTGATTCCCTTGAGTATTCCTTTCTAACTTCTCTAACCTCTCTAAGGGGATCATTAGAACCTTGGATGTCATCTTCCTCCTCCTCTTGTACATCCTGGTCTGTTGGTGCTTGACCAAACAAAACTCTTCTAGCAGCATTTTTAATTTCCTGAGAACCATCATCTTTTCCTTTAAGTAATCCTGCGTTTCCCTCGTGTTTAGATCGAAGCAAATCAGTTAAATCTTTGAGGCTAACTATTTCCTTTTCCTCTTCCTCTTGTGGAATATCTGATGGGTCACTTAGTTCTTCTTTTGACCCAGCTTTTAATACAGCTTTGGCTCTAGCTTTTGCAGGAGCTAGTTTAACAGAAGATGGAGCTTGTGATTGGTCAGAATTTTGGGAAACCTGGGCATCTACATTGTCTTTTACAGTACTGTCAGAATTTAAGGTCTGACCTGCTGAATTAATTTCAGAAGGGTCCTTGTCTCCCTGTTCTTTCTTTTTGTAAATAACCTTGGGATTGTTTTGAAAACCATCTCCGGGCGTGCAGCCAGACTCTTTTGTTTGTACTCCAGCTTCTTTATATCTCTTTCGCTTGACTCGATCAATCTGTCTGCTTAAAGTGACCGCAGTTTTTTTAATACTCAGTAGAGATATTAATATTAAATTCATAATTAATGAAAAAACTATCACACAGCTTAAATATACCACTGTTGCCCTGGAATAAAAATTTTCACACGGATCAGGAAGAGAATTTTGATTTAAAAATACCCGTACAAGGGCCGTGGAATAATTAATTTGGCTATTATTTCCTGATTTATTAAAAGCATCAAAAACAACATTGGATGCTAATTCAGTTAAATTTAGGCCTACATAACCGAAAAAATAGTCACCATAATCCCAAATAATCTTTTTAAACTTCCACCAGGCCATATTCCACATGTAGGTACCAATTTTTGCCACAAGCCATCTATGCAAAAACCAGAAAACCAAAGAAGGTAAAACAGAACTCAGTAGCCAGATGAGCTTCATTTTTAACTTCCAGGATTCAATTAACAGTCAAACAGATGTAATTAAACCTCAAGCCTCACGTTGGGTAAGCCAATTAAAAAAATTTAGTGGGTTTGCAGTGACCTGCCCCCCCACCTTTTAGAACCCCGGCTAAAACTCAGAAAAACACACTGGAAGTTAATAAATGAAGCTTATATTTACAGCAATGCAAATATACAAGCAAATATTTACAAGATATAACAGATATTTACAGAAATATACAGTAAAAAAAAAAAAAAAAAAAGAAATACAGACACCACACCCCTCCTGGAGACCAAAATCCCCAAGAGAGGGAAACCAAACCCCCCCTACCACCTTTCCCCTTCCCCCCAGCTTTATCTCACCACTTGATGATGCTGCAGATAAGCTGAAGATCGGTCAGAAAGATTAGTGGCAGGAAGGAATGAATGGTTTTAGTAATTTTACTCTGAATTAGTTCAAAGGCAGAGAGACAAAGGAAAGAAGCTGGTGAAGCCTGCCCGGACCCAGAGCCGACTGAACTGCGCAAGCACACTGGCTTATCTGGATGTTTTGGGAACATTCTAAAACAACCTTCTTTCTTCTCTCTCATTCAAAACTGGGTGAAGGGACATAGTGTTTAATTTCTCACTCTCAGACAGCAGTCTAATTTTTCACACAAATTCTCCAATTAGCTCAAACCAACACACCTATGTTTTCCCAAATTTGAGTAAAGCAAGCCTATGGCTTCACCTAATATGGTGAAGCTTGGCTAACTGCCATCCTGATTGGCTATTTTGTGTCCAAAGGCCCATTAGTCTTGGGCTACATTGATGAAAGAGATGAGCAGGTCACACAACATGCTCTGCCATTGCATGTGTGCATGCCTGCTGCTACCTGCTTCTATAAGCTCTGCTGAACTGCCTGGCAACTGCTTGCTTTGAGTTTACCAGGAATAGTCACCAGACACCTCCACACAATCAGCCTGCATAGCTGGCATGAAATCTGTGCTGAAACTGCACATCGCAAGACATCCTGCCTACACCTGAAAGCCTCCTGCCAAGACAGGGAGTCCTGGAGGTACACAGATTGTCCAGAGGAGCCAGGATAAGGTCAGAAATCATCTGTCTCCTTTCCCCAGCATCCTGTGAAGCCTGGGAAGAATCAGAAGTCTCAGCAGTTAAGACACCAACAGAACCCCAAGCAAGTGTTTGGGTACTATGAAGCTGTAGGTAGCCGCGCGAGTCAGGAAATAATATTTTGTGAGTAAATACTTAAAGCCTCTTGTAATTTGCCTGTTGCCATCTGCCATAAATAGAAAGGAGCCTCCTTGAGTCCATCTAGTGGCAAGCAGTATAATTAACTGCAAGAACCTTCTCTTCCAGTTCAGTTGAGTTAATGTTATATTATTACTAGTTATTTCTAGATCCAGTTATCTATTTGTATAATGTTTCTGTGACAGTAGCATGAGAACCTGATTATTAGTAAAAATAGTGGTCAGAGTGGTGAGAGTTATGAATACAAAAATTAATAAACAATATCAATTTTGAAAAAAAAATAGTATCTTGCATCCATAATTACCCCTCTGTTACACATGTATAGAATGGAAAAGACACTGAACTGATGATGTAATTTAGTAGTAAATATTACAGTTTTGGACAAGAAGTCAGAGGGCAGCCCCATAGAAAGAGATCTGGGCTGATGCTGTGCTGAGTATGATTCAGTGGCATCCCCTGGAAGCTAAAATGACCAACCATGTCCTGGGGTGTATCAAGCACAGCAGAGCAAGCTGGTTGAGGGAAGTGATTGTCCCACTTCTCAAGCTTCCTGTCATATGATACAGAGATAAGCAGTGATATAGAATCATTGAATGGTTTGAAGGGACCTCTGAAAATCATGAGGCCCAGCCCTTCTGCCTAAGCAGGATCACCTAGGGCAGATCACAAAGAAACTCATCCAAATGGGTCATGAAAGTCTCCGCAGAAGGAGACTCCACAAACTCTGTGGGCAGGCTATTCAAGTGCTCCAGCAAAGAAGTTTTCCTCATGTTGCCTCTATTTGGAAAAGTA
Organism: Psilopogon haemacephalus; assembly: GCA_013396835.1. Taxonomy (NCBI): domain Eukaryota; kingdom Metazoa; phylum Chordata; class Aves; order Piciformes; family Megalaimidae; genus Psilopogon; species Psilopogon haemacephalus. Next base: position 82,694 of record VWZI01011644.1, read on the forward strand.
AAATGGTTGTCTTGGGCATAAGGGATGAAAAGAACAGGGGGAGGGTTTACTCTGAGCTATATCACTCTGGAGTATGAGATGCTTCACTTGACCTTTTGGGTTTCTTGATACTTACGTATAGATAGAGATGAAGTATGAGAGTGAGACGTGTGGAAAGGGAAAGGGAGGTATTAGGAGTGTATTGACAGGTTGACGTCAAGGATAAAAACAGACAGAGCTATTGAGAAGGTTATTGAATTGGTATTGCAGTATCATAAACATGTAAAGAGAATAGACTACAGTTTCCTGATAGCAATTAACATGAACATGTGAAATTGTGTTACTGTTTCATTTAATTTGGAGGCATTTGAAAAATTACATATTAAATTGAGATATTATTAAATACTCAGTACTTTGAAAAAAAAATGCTTTGTTTTCTGTTTATGAAAGAAATCCTTGGAAATTATAAAGTTAAAATAAGCAGGTAATTGTCTTCAGTGTTGTTTTTTTTATTTTTAAACAAACAAACAAAAAAAAACCACCAACAAAACAAAAACAAAACTCCCAAAAGACAGATAATTTGCCAAAATTTGACAGTGCAAGATGTTCCTATTTATTGTTTATATCTCAAGAGTTTATTTTATTTCTGAATGTGGACTCCTCTCAAGCAGGTAAAATATCATGTAACTAATTTTGTTTTTAAAATTATAACTATTACTAACTTATTTAACTATTATTAGTTATTATTTAACTATTATATATAATATATATAATCATATTATTAGTTATCATTTAATTAATGTAAACTTTGTTCTTCTTCTTCCTATGTCATCTTGAATATCCCTCTCTCAGTGCCATCAGTAAGACAGCAGATTTACACATGGACTGACCATGGGAGGAATCCAAGCTAGAGGCTTCTCCTTTCACATTTGTTGCAATATATTTTTTCCTGTATCTGAACCTCTGATGTCAAGGTAGGTCAATAAAAGCTTCCTGATTTAAAAGAGTAAATATTGTTAATAGTGTTTATACACAATTTTATTTGTTTTCTAGCTACCTATTCCTTTGCATTTAGCTCTTTTCATTAGTCTAGACCTTGAAATGCACAGCCATGATGCTTTTAAGATCTTGAATATGCTCAGCACAGAGAATAGGTAGATGGTCTTTCCTAGCTGGCTGGAACATATGTCATTAAGACTACATCATTCACATTGGATGTGATGATGACAGTAAATTTTTATTTTGTTTTTTTTTTTCTGAAAGAAACGTTCACGTAATATGAAAAAAAAATGTACCAGCTGAATGGATTTTCAGGATGTATTGGTAAAATGGACAAAACATTTTTCATTCCTTGTATGTCTTTTTCTATCCCTCACCCACAATAAATAAATAGTAGCAATAGCAATATTGAAATAAGAGGCAGCCTTCTACAAAGATCACCCAAACTTCTCCTACACATCACTGCCTACTCCTTTCCTCCCTTCACCCCAATAAAAAACATCGATCTCTTTATATAAGCAAAGCCTTGTATCTCAGGAAATAGCCCAGCTTTCAAAAATCAGCTGAGCTACTTAGAGCAAAGTGGATTTGACTTTATCACTGAATCATTTAAAAAAAAAAAAAAAAAAAAAANGAGAGGATTAAGGATTGTTTCCTTTTCAATTTCTCAGGCTTCTGCTTCAAAGCATGTAGAAACTACCATAAAGAATGAGTTCAGCCCTGAGAGCTAATCCCTTTCCTCCGTGCAGTCAGAGGGGGAGTTTTTCTGCTCCTCTCGGAGATACTGCCCTGTACTTACCCATCTCCACCGGTGCCACTAAACAAGTTTTCTTCTTCGTCTCATCCCTCACCGCACCGATAGAAGTCTTGTACTCTACTTGCTTCATTAGGCGTCAGATAGCCCCAGTCGGGGTGGTTTCTGTCAGGGATTTAAATAGAGTAATCGTAGTGAAAGTAAGGAAACTGGAACTCTTCAGTTCTGTTCCTGAGCAGGGTTTTGAGGGACGCAGTGGCAAACAGGGCAAGAGCAGCCATTAGGGCCACCCAGAGCATGCAGACATCAAAGTTTCCCTACACACTCCAGAGCTCTCCGAGCCCGAGCATGCTGTTAGCTATCTCAGCTTCATGTATTATGCAGACTGTAGAGACTTCTCTTTGATCACCGGGAAAGTGAGAAGAAAAAGCACAGGAAACGGCCCGAGAGGGCTGTTTTGCAAGTGAATAGCTGCCTACTCTCCTGCAGTTACCTTTGCTTTCAAGACTCTGCCTTTTGTCCTGCCACGTTTCAAAGGATGAAGAAGAGCAGTTTTGTCTGTGATTCCCAGTAAGATCTCCTTGAAAAAAAAGGAAAAACAAAAACAAGGACTAAGCGCAGAGTGAGGGCCTATTTCTGAGAGGGTTAGAATGAACTTCTTTGTATATATGTATTGCCCTAGTTTTAACAACGTGTGAAAACAGGCACAATATAGAGCATAAGGAAGCAAATCAAGGTTTCCTGCAAGACTCATTGTAAATTTGTTATTGCTCTACCTTGCAAACAGCAAAGTGTACATAAGTAGCTAGCAAGACATTTTTGAAGGACAAATCCTTCCTTGTCCTTCTGTCATTCCAACTCTATATTCTACAGCACAGCTGTTGCAAGGGAGGGACTCCATCTGCAAAGGAAGATTCCTGATCAATAGTGGTCTGATAAACCATATGCAATCTAAGGATTGTTGAAGCCGAGACCATTTCAAAGCCACCTTCACTAAGCTGAATACATTAAGGACAGGCTAACTTCTGGTTGCCCTAGATACTTGGCAGTCAGCAAATAAGCATTCCACCAACAAATATACATTTGCTTGTTGGGAAATTTGGCTGTGCCTATATTCTACTTAGACAGTGATAGCAGCTTTCTGTGTTACACTGTCTTATTAAAAACACTGGTCCAGCTAGCACTCTCCATACAATTCCCAGGCACTTCATCAGACAAGGTGAGCAACAGGCAAGTTCCAGGACATTTTGCATTCCTGTGTCTGCAATAGTCCAGATTTCTATGCAGAAGGGACAGCAGCATCTTCCATCCAGAGCCTGTCTGTGTTCTGCCCAGACTCTGGGATAGCTTTGGGATAGAGGAGATCTCCACTGAAATAATTTCTAGGATTCAGGTCTTCCTCATCTGAGCACTCCTTTCTGAATATTTTTGTATAGGTTGGTATCTGTACAGATTTTCTGCATCTGGTTGGGATGGCATTTACTTTCTTTCCACCAGCTCATATAGTGTTGTGTTTTACATCTGTGGTCAAAACAATGCTAGTAACATGTTCCTGTTTTATCTGCTGCTGAATAATGTTTGCACAGCATCAAGTCCTTCCCTCTTTCTGTTTCTGCCCTCACTATGACTTTATCGGGGCATATAAGAGTTTGGGAGGGACAAAACTATGCTGATGACCCAAACTAACCAAAGTAATATTCTGTGCCATATAACACCTTGCTCAGCAATAAAACAAGAGGTTCAAGGAGTCTTGCAGTCTGTTGCCTGTGAACTGCTTGGCCATCAGTTTACCAGTGAAGGTGGTGAATAACTGCCTTTGAATTTCTCATTTAACTGATTTTTTTTTTCTCTTCTTCTTCTTCTTCACTTACTAAGCAGCTTTTGTCTCAACCCACATGTTTTCTTGCTTTTACTCTTCCTATATTCTTCCATTGTCCTACTGCATGTTGAAGGGGGGAAACAGGTGAGCAACTATGTGGTTCTTAGCTGTCCATTCTACAAAATACAGTTGAAATCAGCACCTGAAACACAGCTTCAGTACTCTAAACGGTGCACTTGGAGCCGAACACTTTATTAATATCTGTTGAAATTGAAAATTATTTTTTGTTTAAATCCATTCGCTATTTAATGGATTTGATCCCTTTTCTCTCTATTTTGCCTTCTTTAAAAAATAATTATCCTACAGAAATGTGGCAGAAGTAAAGTGAGGAGTCTAGATATTTGGGTTTTACAAGCTTATACCTTTCTTGGATTGTTGAGAAAATTCACCTTATTAAAATGATCAGATATTATAAGTATTAAAATGAGTAGAATAAGTATTATCCAACTCACCTGGAAAGTACTCATTACAGCAAACAGCATATGTCAACCTACTCCAATAATAATATTTAAGTTGACAAAAAAAAGGAAAAAAACTCCATTATGTTATTGGTGATAAACATCTACAGAAAAAAGGGTGATGTATGCTTCCTATTTATTTATTCTTTTTTAAGGACTTGGCAACTTCTTTGCTTGCTGAAAACAGTCCCACAGCAGATGTCTAATGGCACTTACTGAGGTCCTGGAGACCAAGTTGATAATAACTAACAAGTACAATTGCAATAACTTTTGTGGAGTGCTGCTGACTAAAATTCTTCCCATTACTGTGTATAGGCTTTTAAGCTATTTTCAATCTGTGCCTCATTACACAGTTAGCAACATGTTCTTTCTCACCCCCAGCCATTTGGAAGGATAAGCAGAAGTGGAAGGGCTTTTACCTCAGATCCATTTTCAGGGTTATTTTCCCATTTTGTGGTGCTGATGAGGCTTTTTTCTCAGTGACTACAGATTACATCCTGTTTTGGTCCCAGTGAAGTGAAATCAGACTCAAGAAGGCAATTTAATTGTGTATCTAGCACACAAAAGCTGACAGTTTTCTCCACGTAGATTGTTCCATTTCTGAAAATTCCAGTTACCTTCTGGTCATACTTTGAAATTACAGGGACTCAAGGGTAGAAACGGCCAGTTATTCTTTGTAACTTTAAGTTGCAGTGTTAACACAATGTGGACCAAGGGTGGATAAAATCAGGGCATAATGTATTTTAGCAGCAGGTGAAATTCTACTGGTGGTAGAGTACTCACTGTAGAATCTCAGTGGTTCCTTCTGGGCATAGTATTTGGCAATCAGTCAAAAACTCAGCTCTTTCAGGAGTATTGCATGCATGACTGGGCAGTGAATTACATACCCTCATTGGTGACTAGGAAGTTAGACTTTCAGCTCGTGAGATAAAGTTCACAGTGTCCACATTCTGTGACAGACCAACAATCAGGGCAACACACAGGAATGCACGTGTCTTTTAGCAAATGTAGTAGAATGTGCTGAACTAGTATGGGTCAAAATGACTGTAAATAGACATTTTTCTTAGTGGTAAATGATTAAGAATATAACAAGTCAGCATCTCCTATTCACAGCTTTTCTGCCCTGATACAAGGTTCTCAGCAGCATAAATGGAATATATTTTTTTTTAAAGCATTTGAATGATGTAGGTTTAAAGATTTTTTTTTTTTTAAGGCAAATAGAACTTTGATTTTCAAATAATTACTTGAAGACAATGAAGACAAGACTTAAGCTAAATAATTTATATATTTTGCAATCTTAAGTCATGAATGTCTTTCCAGAGAATAATCCTACTTTTCTCATGTAGGCAATTTCATATTTCATCTTATTTGTGAAATTTGTTGTGTGTGCTGTGATGTTTCTATGTTTTCTTCTTCACTCATATCTGGCCAGGAACATTTTAATAAATAGTCAATATTAGCTTCCCCTTTCACTTTTTTTCATGGTTTTGATCTTATTTTTAACAACTGAAATAGCTTTGCTGAACAAAGAAAAGTTCACTACTCTGACATGCAATGAAAATATTATTTAGAGATGTAGGTGTGTTGGTTTGAGCTAATTGGAGAATTTGAGTGAGAAATTAGACTATTGCTTGAGAGAGAGAGTTAAACATACCGTGTCACTTCACGGAGTTTCACTGAGACAGAGAAAAAAGAATTGTTTTGGGAATGTTCCCAAAACATCCAGATAAGCCAGTCTGCTTGCGGGGCCAGTCTGCTCTGGGTCCGTGCTGGCTTCAGCAGTGTTTTCCTTTGTCTTTCTGCCTTTGAACTAATTCAGAGTTTAATTACTAAAACGACTAATTTCTTCTCCTACCACTAAATCTCTCTGATCTTCAGCTTATCTGCAGCATCATCAAGAGGTGGTGAGATAAAGCTGGGGGGAAGGGGGGGAAAGGTTGTAGGGGGCGTTTGGTTGTACTCTCTTGGGGATTTNTTCGTTGTGTTTTCGCGGGTGGATAAAAGGGGGGGGGGGGGGCAGGTCACTGCAAACCCACTACAGTAGGTCTCTTTAGGGGTATGATATTTAGTTGAAAGAAATGTCTTAGTTTGCAGATTTCGGTTCATTGTTATTGAAGAAAGTAGTGTCCCAGAATTTCAGATCACTTATCAACACCTGAGGCAAGCTCAGGTTCTACTTCATTTTACCCTCAATGGAAGACAGTTTCAGAACGTAGTGCTTGGTAGCTGGAATCCTTTTATGTTTTGCCAAATAACATTCATAGTTAGTTCATCACTGTTTTTTTGTCTTCCATCTTCTTTTCTTCAGTAAAAACAGCTCTTCTTCTAAGTTTTAGTTCTTTCATGTTTGCAGACAGCCTTTCTGCACCATTTACCATGAACTAATTTATTTATTACAGTAAAGCCATGCTCTCTATGTCTTGAAAGGTTTTTCTTCTCTGTTTTCATAGTACTCTATACATCTCTTCACTTGCTTAACTCAGTTAATAATTTTTTAAGCATTAATGTGAAGAGCTGGCCAGCACTGTACATTCAGATGAGATTTCACTAGTGCCTAGTATCATAGAACCATGACCTTTTTAATTGTATTTTAAATTAATTGTTATGTTATTTTGTCTTGACTTTTTTGTTGACTTTTGTTGAATTTTCTCTCTGATTTGCATGCTCTCCTATAGTTATTCTCAATTCTTCAAACACTACAGGCTAATCAGATGTCACAACTGAATTTGTATCTATTCAGAATTTCTTTGCCTCCAAACTTACTTCTATCTGGTGAAGACATGTGCTGAGGGCGCACAGTAAAACATTTTGCAAGCAGCTTGCATCTACTCTGCTGGAGCATGACAGAAACCTTCACAGGGGCCCAGGTGCTTCCAACTCACTGGCAATATATAAATTCTCACAATTAGAGCAACTCTAGAATCAGACAGGTGTTTAGAATCCAGTTGGCTTTCCAGTCACATCTTCTGCCTCCCCAGACAATGACTTACTTATGAACTTCCCACTGTATTCAAAGGTATGCAAGCAAGAAGTCTGATGGCCTGAGGACCAGGGCCACTTTGGGCTATTGAATAGGTTAGATCCTAGAGTTATTACATGGCCCTTGTAAAAACAGCAACAAATAAAATAACTACTTTCTGACCAGAGGAAAGACCAAGTGGAGTCATATTGTGCTCTGCTGAAGCAAGCACTTTATATAAATTGGTCTAGCACTGAACGACTTACAATCCTCCCCTAAATAACATTTCATTTGTGAGGAGCCCCAGCTAGCTCTGTCAGAAAGCATAATTATTGCTAAGCATGAAGAAAAGCCTCCGAAAATAAAAAATAACACACACGACTTGTTATTCATCAGGTCACAGTATTGTAGAAAGTAATAATCAGGAAAGCTGAACTAATTGCCTGTTACACAAATGCTGCAATGTCTATGTTATGAGCTTATTAGGAGTTTTCTGCATCTGAGAGCTTTAAAAGACACAGGCTCTTTGGCAAAAGCCCTCAGTTACAGTTTGATGGCAATAAAATAACAAAGCAATAGTGGGGTTTGTCATTTAGCTCTGGTTTGGATCCTGGACAAAATCTTCTCAGTCTAGTGGAGAGGGATAGTAGGTCAGGGAAAGAAACACTTGTATGGCCAGTATTGTGATGACAGCACATGTGAAATGAGATTTTGGGTTCCATTAGCCTTTCCAAACCAAAGTAAGTATTTTTAGTCAAAAGCACACAAATAATGCAGTGGAAAGAGTGGATACCTTGGGAATAATTTTTCTATTTGCATTTGGTGCAGTTTCTTACAACCCCACAAAGTCTATGAAGCACATTGATCAGTGAGGATGTTCATCTCTGCCACTGGTGAATGTGAACCTGAAAGAAATTTTGGAGCTCATCTTTTGTCTCTTCAATCTTTTATCTCTTCTATCTTTCCTCATGAATTATAAAATTTAACTTTGCAGCATCATAAGATTTTAATCCCCTCAACATATGTAGTGTAGTTTAAGGTTAGTTTATTGTTTAAATGACCACAACAGTGACTCATTAATGGAAATGTTTTCTGAGGATAAAATCCTAAATGTCTGGTTACTAGCAAAAGAGGATAAATATGTTTTTAAAATTTATGGGGAAAGACAAGAGAAAGAGGAGTGATCACAGTTCATTTCATCATTTAAGAACCCCAGGAACTCCTCAATAGGTTTAGATATCTTAATATTAGGCATTAATTTCAAAAGCAGTAAATAATCATTGTAAGCAGAAGTCAAGACTACTGTTGAGTTACTCTGGTGATAGGAAAGAAAAAAAAAGGGGGGGGAGAAGTAAAAAAAAAAAAATGAGCAGAATATCATGTCTCATAAAGACCGAGTTTAGACTTTAATATTCACATTTTTTTCTGATGGGTAATCTTGCTTAAAGAAAGAGTGAGAACTGAATACCTTAGTGAATTCTGTATCACCATCAAATTTAGATCAAATTGAACTCCAGCTGAATTTCTTAGCAGGACTTTATGAGTTTCATTTCCTCAAGAAAATAGTCTACAAAATAGCTAAGGGACTATTGAAACACTTTCATTCTGAGAGAACAAGTGGAGCATTGATACTTCTTCACCATCATGCTACTCCTTTGAAATTGATTGCAAACCTCTCTTGCATACATTGGCAATCAGAGGATGTGTTTGATTGATTCCACTTTTCCATTTTGTCTTGTTCAACGTCAGTATTGGCACCAAATTAAAAACTATAGAACAAATTGTCTAAAAAGCCTTCAAACTACAAAACCTATAAATGTTTTCATCCAATAGAAATATAACTCCAGAACTGCCCCAGTGAAGAATAATCATTAAAACATTGTGACCAATATGCATATTTTCAGAACTTCTCCTTTCCCCGCCCCCTCCCCCCCCTTCCTCTTTTACTTATTTCTTTTAGCACTTCAACCTAACAATGTGTTTCCTCCGCAAAGGTTGAGCACTGCAGAGATAGCTGAAATTGTTTGCTTAACATGTCTGAAGCTTTAAAAACCTCTGACAGAGTTTTGACTGAGTGTTCTTTAAATACAGACCTTTTGGGGGTTTTGTTTGTTTGTTTGTTTGTTTGGAGTGTTCCTTACTGATTTTCCCTACTTCATGTATCTCTGTACTTGGTCTGGCTTATCCTATCTTATTTCAGCCATTTTAGTTTGAACAAGGCAGATAGTGAATCTAACCCTTGGGGGCTTTGAACTTGGTTGGATCCACAAGAATATCCTATTTAAAAAAAAATTGTTAAGGGAAGCAGAACTTTCTTACTGGTGGTCTAAAGTGGGTACCATAAACCCTCTCTTTCTTCCAATAAACTGAGGATGTTAAAAAAAAAAAACTCCTCATAAACTTCTTGACAGCTAACAATGTTCTACCCAACATATTCAGGTCCCCACTAAAGAATTAATACTAAGAAGTAATTTGCAGTCCTTTGGAAAGTGTACTGGAGGACATTCAGCTTATGCCTCTGGTGACTTGATTCTGAAGGGAAAGAGTGTTAAAGCCAAGGTGGTGGCTAAAGGCAGCAGAGGAACAGTGGGAAGTTGGCCCTGCATCTGCCAGATGAGTACCACACTGGAATTATTTTTAAAATATCATGAAAAAAGAGTAAATATCTAAAATAGAAACTTGTAGCTTAACAATAAACCAACAGCTGGCTGCCTACTAAAGGAGTTTAAGAGGATTCAGTATTTAACTGTGATTTGGCTTTTCGTTGTTTGTGTTTATACAATCAAAAGCACGGCAACAGAGAAAACACGAATTTATATAACATTGACAATAGGGTTGTTCTAAGGCAGTGCTAATTCTTCTGTGTGTATGAATCATCTTGTAGAAAAAGAAGTGTAGAGCACCAGAGAAACAGAAACCTATGAAGATTTACAGCATGTATCTAGCATATGCTTTCAGTTGAGCTTTTACATGTTACCAGTAGAACGGATTAAAATTTACAATATGGATTTCCCAACATCATTCCTCAAAAAGGTTAAGGATATTCAACCTTGAAGGAGAAATCTAGAAGTAGAGAAGGCAAGCAACATATCTATTCAATTTCCAGTTCAGTATTTGAACACTCTCCAAAGTAAAAATGCATTCTAGCTTTCATATGAATTTTGTGTCCTGCAAGCATCCCCTTTTGCTAGAGGAAATATTATAATTCAATGGCCATTTAAGTGAAAGCCTGTATAAAGGACAATGATGGTATTTGACTACTGACTCATGGCAATTCCTGTTTTAAGAGCTTGATCCATTGAAAGCTTCATGTTAAATTCTATCAGGCTCTGTGGCTTCATGCTTTTTGATCATGCAACAGCCTAACAGGAGCTCACTGTTTTGTTAATGAGAAGCAGCAAGCCCTGAACATCCTGTAAAAGAAACCAGATTTGTAAGAACTCAGTGGACAACTTCTAAGAAAGTCATGATGTAAAACACAAAGCAAGCCTAAGGGCACTAAGCCATGTGCTAGGTCTCAATCTCCAGGTTATGCCATCTGCAACTAGAAAAACCTAAGGAAACAGTGATTCAATACAAGCTTTGGAATACATTACTGTAGTCTGGAGAAAAGAAACTCATTGTCAGAGGCAAAACTGCTTATCAGAAGAGCACACAACTTTGCCTTTATGGCCATCCCATTGTGCTCCTGGTTCTGTGCTTGCCACCTACCTGTGTTTGCTTCCAACACCGTTCTTGCGCTGACACAGCCCTAGCGGGGTGCATAGCGACAACCGCGGAATGCAAAACTCATTGTATTTGTGCGAGCCGATGCTGACCCCGTGTGGTTGTCTGGCAAGGGTAGAAGAACTTTTCCTCAGGCTTCGCTTGCAACCTCACTGTAGGACTAACAATCCCTGTGATTTTTAAAAGCAACTGTTAGTGATTTGCAGCTTGGAAACCCAACATAAATGTAGTAAAATCTGGGTCTTCCCTCCTGCTTTCCTTCTGAAAATTTCCAGTAGCAAGGTACATCCTTTGTGCTATGTACAAAATGATTGTGCAGGTCACTCAAGGCCTGTGGTGACACCCCACTGATTCACCTGTGGTCAATGGCACATCAGCTATCAAGGGAATGACACAGCCATCCGTGTGCTAGGTTAGATTCAAATTTTATAGATGAGAATAGAAGTAAAGGTTTGCTGCAAGTTTAGCCAAAGATGGTGCCTGTTGAAGACATTCACAAGGAGTCAAGGCAGTGTGCCACTTTCACAATCAAAACTCCACATAGCACAAAATATTATTGGGAAAGTTCATATCTAACTCAGACTGAATGAGACACAAAGACTCTCCAGTTACTATTACTGGTGATTTAAACCAGCTTTCATTTTGACTAGCTGTGTCTCCCTGCCATGTAGAGATTGCTTTTATGATGTATCAAAGCTTCTTAAGAATGCTCATTCTGAGCTGTCTGCTGCTTCTTTACAGCTAGCACAGCAGTGTGCAGCACTAGATAGATATTGCTGTATATGTTCCACATTAAAGATCAGACAGGGTAATCCATAAATAACTCTGCAGCTAAAAAGCTTGTGGCAGCTTCGGATTACACAAGCAGGAAAGTTACATGCTTGTAGGAAGAGGCTGTACCATTTAAAGTGAGATGATTCTATGATTTGGATGTCGCAAGTCCACCAAAATAATTGGGAATTTGGTAATTACCAGATTCTGCCTCCAGCAGAATTAACTGAAAGTAAAGTAGATGCTAATGTTATATATGTGTGTGTATGTGTGAGTGTACCTCTCTCTCCTCTGATTCAGAGAAAGAACTTCTTTGGAACATGAAAATGGAAAATTTTATCAGACCAGCATGCACTTTCAGGTACCACTCAAGCTGGAGAATAGGCTGCTAACACCTATCAGTGCATAATCAATGACACCTGGAAGGATGCAGTGCAAAAAACCTCCATATTCTTAGTATATTCTCCAGTAATTAGACCTGAATTCTAGCACAGCGATGAACTCAAAGGTTGCTGATTACAGTTTTGTGTCAATAGGTGTTTGAGTCTGCAGTAATTCCATCTCCTCCCTTTTATATTTGCTTCCTGACTTTTACAGTTAATTGTCCATCATGCCATGGACATGTAATGGGCAGAGAAGGCTATATTTGTGTAGGTGACACAAATTAGAGGAGGAAGAGAGACTAGGATACAAAGATTATAGGAGAGTACACAGGTTTCAGCTACAGGTATAAGCTACATTTGGGAGAACAGGACCAAAACTCAGCCACCCATAGGCTGCTGCCATAGAAAATTCACTGTGCTTCTAGGTGTTAAGAGGCTTTAAACCAAATATTTGGGCTATACAGACAAATATTTGACTGTGCTGCTTTGAACTAATTGGAGGATTTGAATGAGAAATTAGGCTAAGGCTGAGAGAAGAAGGCACTGATGGTGCTACTTCACTCATAGCTTTATTGAGAAAGAAAAAAAAAATGTTTAAGAGTTGTAACCCAAATATAGATAAGTTAAATGGTTTCTGACCACTTTGGGCTGTGGTAGCTGAATCTGAATAATTCCACTACCTTCTTTCCTGCTACTAACCCCCCTAGCCGATCTACCTCTGCCTATCTGCTGTATGAAACAGATGGTGAGATAAGATTGGGGAAGAGGGGAAGGTGGTAGAGGTGGTTAGAAACCCCTCTTAGGGATTTTGATCTCTGGGAGGGGTGTGGTGTTTCTGTATTACCTTTTTTACTGTAAATATCTGTTATACATTGTAAATATCTGCTTGTATATTGTGCAAAGCTGTAAATATAAAGCTTCATTTATTAACTTCCAGCCAACTGAGTCCTAGGGTTATTTCAAATAGTGGGGGGGGGGGAGGAAGAGAGGAGTGGGGCAGCTAACTGCCAAACCACCCCATTATTTTTAATAATAATTTACTTTTATCTCTCCAGCCATAAAGTAAATAAAGCACTGGCTGTTAGGGACAGGGTCTTCAAAGGCCCTGTTCTCTGCTTCATGTTACTCATGCCTGACATGCAATTTGTGATCCACCTCTCAAGGGCATAGATGACACTTGCTCTTATACACCTCTAAGAAGTTATCCAAAGGGCCACATAGAACCAAATATCTGCCCACTGCCTTTTAGAATACTGAGACCTTTTGGAGTATTGCTTTCATCTTACTTTATCTGTCTAGGGAATCTGGGAGTTTCTCAAATGCAGTTACCAATTTACTAAGTCTGGTTTGTATTCTTCAGTCAGAAAAGTGGTCTGAATCAACCACAATCTTTCATATAGCTCATCTGTTCTCTTGCTTCATGCTTGGGAAATTTTAATTCTATTTCTCTTTATCTTCATCATCATCATCATGTTTGCTTATAGGTTGCATGGAAAAAAGGAGTTGTGCAACTCCATAGGTGTCTAGAACCACACTAAGTACAGACAAAAGGAAGCAAAGATTTTATTGACATTTCTTTACACAGAACACAAGCTACACAAAATGCCACAATAAAGCATATGTAGAAAAATAGTAGAATCATATTGGCACTCATGACTATTCATTATTCATTATTATTATTATTATCATCTTTTTATACAGGTTTCATCATAACCATAATAAATAAGCATTAAAATTTCACAGTGGCATTATAAGCTTTACATTCATGATCTTGTTTGTACAAGGGACCACATCAGACTTTTTCAGCTTTTTTATATGATCATGATTTGAAGTAGTAGATTAAAAATTTAAAAGCCCTTTCCCTTAACCTATAAGGATCTGTCCACATTAATCCATTGACTTGATCCCTTGTAGAGGTCTGTGTTTGTCTAACAAGACATTACTTTTAAAATGCAATTGACCAACTGGAAAATTGGTCTTAAAAAGAACTCAGGATATTTGCTGTCTTCTGGTGGTCAGGCTGTGTTCTGCCATAAATGCTACTGGCTGTCACCAGGCGAGATTCTTAGGTTTTATAAACTGCTTTATTGGGTTATCCCACTTGGGGATCTGCCCCATGCTATCAAGAGTTTTTGAGCAGCATTTCTCCAGATCAGACCTTTCTCCAAGACATTGTCAATGCTGTTGAGTCAGAACATACATTTCAGGAAAGTAGATTTGTATCTCCATTTTCCCTGAAATGTCATGGAATTGACTCAACTTCATTTGTTTCCACTTTGTGAGATCAGTTTTGTTTTTCAATGTAAGTTTCACTTAAGTCTTGACAGACATAGTAAAAGAAAGAAAGAAATGTATGGCAGTTGACAAATGTTCATTAGGGAAAGGGAAGCAAATTAGACAGAGGCAGACAGTGCATGTGTTGTAAATCTTGGTGTCTTAAAAAGAAATAAATAAACAGTACAGATTTCCCAGGCTCACAACCTCTAATTATTGCCTCTTCTGTCTGATTTGAAATATAATTTGTGAGAAACATAACTGCCTCAATCAAATGTAATAATGCCTCATTTAAAAGTACAACCTCTAGTGTCACATGATAGAATCAGCTGTACTCAGACCACAGAAATGGTTATAATTACAAACACCATAGACTTCTCATCTGCAAAGTTCAGCCTCAGTATCATTACTGTCTCTAAATTCTAATTTGCAAAAGGTTGTACTTACTGCTACATGCACCAGTTAAATCATGCATATTGCTTGCCCTGAACAATCAGCCTTAAAGGAAGTACTTGAAGAATGATGTAGCTCTGACACATTGCTTTGCAGCCTGAGTGCACAAATATGGGCATGTAATGCCACGGCTAGTATTTTACATTGTTCATGGGTACAAGTGTTTAGTTAGTCCAGGAGTCAACCTCTTGATTTTTTAATAGTTTTTGCTTGTTTGTTTTTTCAATCAAACAAACAAAACCCACTTGAAGTTGAAATTAATCACTTGAAACTCAGCTCAATGGTGTTTATCTGTTGCTTATCTGAAAAAAGAAAAGGTATTACTTGTTTTAAAATCCTTGCCCTTGTTGATTGAAAACTGTAAAAGTCTGCTTAGGGAAAACCACTTTCAGAGCTAATTACATACAGGATACAGTAGGTTTTGTTTCCAAGGAGCATTTTCTTTTCACTTACTAAAATGAGTAAAGCATAAATGCCAGAAACACAGGATAAGGCTTTTCACAAAATTGTGCTCCTCTCCACAGAATTGTGTCCCACCTGTCAGCTAAGGAAGAGTGAAGGTCCAATTTTAGGTGTTACCATTATGGTGAGAACTAAAACAGAAGTACAAGGTGTTACATTTCTACAATTAAGAAGTTATTTCTGATCACATAGCTAACTTTAAGTATTAAAAAGTTAGAAACATGAGTTTGAGGGAAGCATTTTTAATACACTTTGAATAGAGTTTCATCAAGGTTTCTGAGCCTCTCAAACCAAGATAATGGTTCCAGTTTGAAAAACAGAGTAATTGTGTTTGTACATTGCATACAAAGAAAAACATTGCATCAGTCAAGACTTGCCTTCACAGATGTGGGGTTTTTTGGAATATAAACCAGAAATTTCTAACATTAAGAGCATGTGAACTTGAAACATGGAACAGATGGATAAGAAAGAGAACAAGATTTACCTTTTTTCTATATTTGCCCAACTTAGGGACTTGTTACCATAAACTGCCTCTAAACAGGAAAGTTTTCCAAGCAGTTAAGTCTTCCTAGCTAAGGTTTGTACTGTTTGTTGAAAGTAATTCTATACAAGGAGAAAGTTTAGTGTTATGATATATATGATGATATGTCTAAGAGTGAATGGAAAAATGGAGATATAAAGTCAGATTTTTTTTTTTTTTAAAGGATTTGAGTGTATATTAAGGGATCCAGGAAGATGACGGAGGTATTAGTTTAAGATGGAGTAAAAAAACCCACTTCAATATTAAAGGGATCCATTGTTTAAGTCCAAAAAATTCAGTCCTGGATTAAACTGTTCATCATTTAAGAAGTTTACTATTAGAGAAAAATTCAAGTAAGAAAACTCAGAATTATTTTTCAATTTATTCCTAAGCTTTGTGTTTGGAATTTTCCAGTCTATATTTTAATTTTGACTGGATACTTTTCCTAAACATACAATAATGTTTTGAAATTATTTATTTTGGTGAGATAGGAAGGCTTTGGGAAATTGGTTTTTTGCTTTCTCCATTATTACTGCCATCCTGGTGGGGATATACTCATCATAGACAGCTGTGTTTATCCTGTATTTTTGCCTTCTGCCATCCATAGCCTGTCATCTGGACTCTTACTTACCTTAAGACCCTAAAAGGCATGGGACAAGCCTCCAAAGTATCTTCTTTGTTGGCAAAACAAATACAATGTAAAATAAACCTAGGAAACACTGCATATTACTAGTGTGTGTTTTTTATTTTTTTTAATGGTTTCTTTTTTTCCAGATATGTGGTTGCAAAGGAGTATCACAGCTTGTCCAGACTGATCTCTCTCATAATTCATAAGAAGATTTAACATCAGAAAAAGGAAATAGATCATTTCCTGAACTAGATGCATAATTAAATATATACAAGACTAAAATTAGTAAGAAGAGTGACAAAGCTGATAAGTCATTGGTCTATGAGCTTAAAATTGAATGTTTGGTTGAAGAGGATGGATGTCAAGGAAAACTGAAAAAAAAAAAATGGTGACAAGCTTCCTGACTCAGAAGATAGATCAGCTTGGTTTGACATGTTGCATTGGCCATGGAAGCCATGGAGGTAGTAGATAACATGCATCAAATTCAAGACTACTGAGATAAGATTAGTTGACTAATGACACGTTGAGAGATTGACAAATCATTCTCTCTCTTCCTATGCACCAGAAGAAACCAACAAACTGCTCCTTCCCAGGAGCTCTGGAACATAACCAAAGTAAATTCCCTCAAAAGCAACAGAAACCTATCAGACTCAGCAGTCACCACCAACTTCTAGATACAGTATGGCATGCATACACTTTGTATGAGAATATACATTCATTACACACATGGGAATATAACACGCATTACATAAGGGAAAAGACATTTTCTGTATGTGTAAGTATGTAAGGTGTACATGGATGGCATACAAGAACTACATTTTGTGTTATCATATTTACTTGAAGTGATGACACAGCTTAGATCAAAAATGTTCCTATAGTTTCTTCTTCAACCTTTCTCATTCATATAGCTGTGTATATGACAGTGTTTCAGAAATACCTTGATGTATTTCCATAGCTGAGAATGATGCAGGTA
The DNA here is from genome assembly GCA_013396835.1 of Psilopogon haemacephalus. NCBI lineage: Eukaryota > Metazoa > Chordata > Aves > Piciformes > Megalaimidae > Psilopogon > Psilopogon haemacephalus. The sequence continues at coordinate 99,912 of VWZI01011644.1, forward strand.
GTCTTATCCATATAAAAATAGCAAAAAGACGTGAAGATTTCTCTTGGCTTGGGACAGGTAGATCTCTTCTATCACTTTTGCTTCCAGGAAGGAATGAAAGATTTATTGAATTGGTTGCTAGAAACTGACATAAAAATTGAAATATTGGGGCTTTCAGCAACAGAAACTGTTATTTGCATAGGGGAAGTATAGAACAAATGAGGCCATTGCAGTACTCAAAGCACCCACTCCAAAAAAATAGAGTTGCCTGAGACTGGACTTTTATGTGGAGGAGGTTATTTTGTTCCTTTGGATAAGCTGTTTGTGTTTTGAGCTGATATTTTTCAAGGACTGAAAGGCATGCTGGATTGCACTAAGTGTAGTCCTATTCACCATGTCAGAGTTTTGTATTTTCAGAAGATGTGTAGCTGCATGTATATAGCCAACAGATTTCTGGCACATATATGAACGTGCACAAATCAGGTTCAGACAGATGCGGTTAGTTTGCTACACAGATAATAGGATCTCACAGCACTTTGGGTGAAAGCAGGGAGTTGAATTTTCTAAAGCAGAGAAATCAAGTTTCAAGGTTGTAGTAGAAGTTAATTTAGTCTGACCTTTTCCATAAGAAGAGTTTATACATATTTATTCTTTATGCTTTTATCCTAAGCAGGGAAGGCCTGACTCATCTGCATTTAAAGTAGCTCTACACTGATTAAACTGTTTTTATAAGCATTTCTATTCAGTGCATGGATTTGTATTAGGGAAGTGCGTATGTATTATATAGTCTTATTAAAACAGAGAAAAAGCAGCAGCAGACCAGAGGCTGTCAGGAGGCAGCATACTGTGGACCTGATAATCACAAGGTAAGTGATCAACCCTGTCAGTCAGGCAAGAATAGAGCAAACTCATATCAGTCCTCCTCACTATCTGCCCCTAAAGCTAACCAATTACTAAGATCACCTCAAGTAAGATGTGCAAAAAGCAGAGGGAAACAATTAACATGGCACTGAGCATGGCAAGGATACAATGTGAGGCCAGATACAGTATGTGTTGAAAAAAGAGGTCCATAAACAGGCAGTGAAATGCCATGAGTCACACCTCTTTGCCATTGTTAGTGCTATTATCTTAACAAAGACAATGTATCCTGATCTAGTGGGAGGTGTCCCTGTCTGTGGCAGGGGGCTGGAACTGGATGATCTTTGAGGTCTCTTCCAACCTAGACCATTCTATGATTCTATGATTCTATGTGTAAGAAGATGAACTCCTAGGGGGTGGAAGATGGGAGTTTGCAAATTATAGCAGCCAGAAAACATCATCAGCTCTTCAGATTAGAACATGACTTTGAAAAGGACATGATGACAGCCAACAGTTGACAAGTCTGCACTGTGCAGGAAAAAGGCACCAGTCTGTACCAGAGCTACCATCAAAGTAGTCTGGTAGTACCTGCAGACTCCTAAATGCAGTTCAAAGCTGAGAAACCAGAAAATGTCCAGTAAAGGCTTCCAAGGTGGCAAGGGGTCTAAGCAGAGAGTTTTTGAATGAAGTTAAATCAAGCTTCTTTGGTTTAGCAAAGACCAAATGACTGTTTGCAAGTATTGGAAAAGGGAGCTACAAGTACATGAGAAACAAGATCTTTCCCATGCAATAAAAAGATGTAATAATAGAAGTTATCAGCAAGAAGTTGCAGCTAGAAAAGACCAGGTTAGATCTTTTTCTTTATTTTGTACTTTCCCATGGGAGCCATGTACAGCAGTTGAAACCATAATCCAGAGTAGTTGCACTGTATCCATTGTCAGACATTTTCAAGACTCAGCAAGACAAAGGCATGGCTGGCTTTACCAGGAGGGGAGAAAAAGTAAAGAGAGACAACAAAAAAACACAGAATGACAAAAAATCCCAAGGAAAACAACTGATGCAAAAGCCTCCAATTGTCCAACTGATGCCCAGCCAGTCCCTGAGCAATGACAGCCATGGACAACCTCCACACATGCTCCTCACCAAGTTTAATAAATGAGTGTGATGTCATGTTGTTTGTCTTTGTCAGCGTCAGCTGTCGCAGCAATGTTCTCTCCCAGCTTTTTGAACACTTCCAGCCTACTTGCTGGTGGAGTGGTGTGAAAAGTAGAAAAGGCCTTTCTTGCTGTGCCAGCATTGCTCAGCAACAGTGAGAGCATTTCTGTGCTATTGACAGTTTTTAGCATAAATTGAAACACAGCCCCATACAAACTAACTATGAAGAAATTTAACTATATCTCTGTCAAAATAAATACAAATCTAACAGCACTGGCAGTATTGCAGAGGATGGTAGAAAGCAATCTTCTTTTTTGGACAGCTGACACTTCTGTAGCTTTATATGATGGCAGGAACAGAGGGACAAAGTGAAGTGGAAGACATAGGCAAAAGAAAAGTAGGAGATGTAGATGGATCATGGAAAGGCAACCACACAGCTTGAGGATGTCTGGCCAAAGCAGAAGAGGGTAATTTAGGCTACCCAAAAGATAGAAAAACAGGAGAATCCTACATAAAGCAAGAGGCACAATCTTGCTGTTGTTGCATGTAATCCAATACGTAAAACCAAAACAATGAAGTGAATCACTCCAAAAGTTAATGGACTAATTTTTGCTTCAGTAATTACCTGTGCACACAATTGTGCTGTATTTCATGAAGTTCCTGAGGCTCTGGTACTATCGCTTGCCATAAAACAACTGCATTAGAGAGTCAGAATACATAGGCTGAACTCTGACTCTGAAAGACCAAAAGATTAATACTGATTTATATCTGAAGAAAGTTCAATGATTAAATACATACTGGGAATTTTGTGGAAATAGTAAAAAAATATTAAAGACTGAGGTGGAAATTGTCAATTACTTAACAACATTCAGCATCAAAATTCAAATGAAACAAAACACTCAGTCAGAGTTCTCCATGGACATGACCTTTAACATCTAAATGACCAGCTGGAGTGAAGCATCTTAGACTGCGTTGATGATAACTTTCAAATGGAAATTTATATTCACAAAGTAAATAATCATTCAGGTGGGCTAACACATATTGGCATGCTAAGCTTGCTGCAGAAGTGTCCCATGACTTGTTCATTATATATAAAATTCCATGAGAAATTTGCATAAACCTTCACTCAGTTTTTAGCAGTTCTAACCTTTCTCCTGCATCAACACCTAGCTATTTCAAATGCAGAGGCAGAAGGGATGAAATCTGTCTGCAACGTGTAGAAAGCACCAGAGGAATCTAGAAATTCTAATGAAAAGTTTGGCTTGAATTCCCAGTTTTCACATTGTCCTATAATACCTTTTTCCCTCAAGCACAGGTTTTCTCTGGCAAAGGACCAGTGAAAAGGATCAGGTCAGTGGATATTTATGAAGTGTTTTGAAGTAAAATAGTGCTCAGTATTCCTGTTTGTAATTTTCAAAGGTATATCCTAGGGTTTCAAGCCTTTAGAACACAATCCTTTAAACCTAAGCAGTTTCAACTTCATCTCTTGTCAGTGGAGAGACCTCATTTTGAATGTAAATTAATAATTTAAGAGAAAATGGACATCTATTGGAAGCTAGGAAAAGACAAGTTTCCTGCCAAATTTTAAAGACTGTTTCTTCTATTCAGTGTCTGCTTTTGATCAAGGTGTACAGATAAATCTTGCACCTAAGTAAGAAAAACTGAATAGCTTTTAATTAGGGACATTATCCAGTCATTGAATGGTGAGTCTCTACTTTTTGTCTACATCTTAGACATTCAAAAAGTGAGTCTTACAGCAGGTTCCCTGGTCAGAGAAGAGAGGTTAGTGACCTTGACTGCCAACAAAGCAGAAAACAAGATCACTTCTGCAGACTTGCACTAATACCTACATCTCATTACTGATTACATAGAGAAATCAGTCTACACAGTTAGAAATATAGTCTAGACGATTAGAGTGGTTTTACAGTCTTGGAAGTCATTACCAAGGCAATATCCACTAAAAATAATAATAGAAAAAGAAAATTAATTTAAAAAAAAATTAATTTTAAGAGAACTTTAAGATGGATGCTCAGCTAGACCATTACTGACAATATCTCCCATAATGTTCTACCAGCACAGAAAAGATAAAATCTGTGTCACGTCATTTCACAGGAATGACATCTCCCAGATTTTTTGGCAACTTCATTGAAGCTCTCTGACATACCTTACAAGGAGCAAGTTTCATGGACCTCATCCAAGTCCAAGTACAATCCAGCTCCAATTCTGAAATCGGCGCTGGAGCCATGAAAGAATACTATGTGTATTGGAACACGGAAATATTTAGGTATGTTTATCCATCAGTTAGAGCAGTGGTAGTGGAATAGTATGAGAACCCACCAACATCTGCAGTAATACAAAAGAGACCTTTTCACATTGCTTCCCCAGCCATGGAAACAGAAGGCTGGGGATGCTGTCTAATGTTCAAGGCAAGGCAAGAAATCACCAAAGTGAACAAAAGAACAACTACAGTGGTAAGCTGTCAGACTTAGTGTACTTAAGACTGAAAAAGTTTGTATGTGAGATGTTGAAACAAACATATTTCTTTGTACAGACTGTGTACATATATACACACACATACACTAGGAATGGGTAGACTAAACTCTCTGAGTTTTTAAAAAAAATTTGTTACAGGCTCCTGAACGCTTTCTGAAAGAGAAGCAGACCCTCATGCAGCACACCAAAGCTTTCTGATCGTCAGAGATTAGGGCTTTTTTAATTTTTTTTTTTTTCACAAACTCCTAAGAAACCCATGTCTGTGGATGAAAAACACTGCACTGTGTAACAGCTTAACCTACATGTCTTATTGTTTTTAAAAGTCTGTAAACAATTTGCCAGGGAAGAAGCAAGATGTGATATGTGACGTATAGCTGGCACTAAAATGGTGAAGCCAAAAACTAATGAAGGCTTCCCAAACAGAAAATGGGAATAAGAAATCCTTTACTCCTGACAGAATTCATTTGTTTATTGGTTAAATCCAGCTTTTAGCTTGAAAATATTCAATTTATAAAAGAAGAAAAAAAAAAACTGAAAGAAAATAAATAAGGAAAAATAAAATAGTATATATTTATTCAAGTACTGGAGTATCATGTAATGTTCAGAAATATTATCAATATTGAAACACACTATACAAATATGTCTATGTATTTTCTGCCACTTTGAGGGGCAGATTATTTTTTATGTGCAATATGCCTTCCTAATTTGAGATGATCTTAATCTTAATCTTTTGTATATTCCTTCTTTCTGATTCCTATTTTTAAAACATGCCTCTATTATCAAATCAGCCTTGTTCTTTAGCAGTGTTTAATAGCCTGCTAAAAACTCTTTTATTGAATTAATTCTGCATAAATTGTCCATTATTTTTCTCTTGGGAAAAAAAAAANAAAAAACCCAAACAAAACAAAACCAAAAAGGGCGGGGTTTTGTGTGTGTGTGTGTACAGATATTTCCATATTGCTGTGAGGTTTTTTGTTTTCATTTCTTAATTCTCTTATTTTGGAAACCTCCAGTAACTTGGTCTGAATCTACTGATGAGAGTCTTGACCTTTGTGATTTTTTGATAGTTTTTGTCACAAGATGCAGAAGGTTGGTCAGTTATGTTTTAGAACAAAGTATATTTGCATTAAAATACAGCCTGACTTCCAAAAAAATATTTGTGATGACTTATTTGCTTTCTTTTTTTTTTTTTAATTGCTATGACATTGAAAATGTATCAAAATATTATGAAAATGTATAGAAATATATTAAAATGGTCACTTTAAATCTGAGAGTTTTATGATAAAAAGTTTAATGAAAATTGAAAAAAATCTTAAAAAGTGAAAAATGAGGGTTTTTTTGCAACCCTTAAAAACAATTTTGATTATATCTTTGTCTGTAACCATACAATAGCTAGGACTGTATATAGCACTGGAAATAGACATTAGTAAAGCATTAATAGAGTGTTGCAGAGCAGTCAAACTTTTCAGCAATCCTTACCACTTTATATTTCAGCTATTTTCATCTGATTGCTTTTTTAAGGACTGTTTCTGGTTAAGTTTTAAATTCCATATCAGAGCAATAAATATAAAAAAAAAAATTAAAAGGGTTGGAGAGTAAATTAACTTAGATACAGATGAAACAGAAAAATTTGTACTTCTAACATTGCAACAAGCATGATAGTGATCTTCTCTAAGTGTAATCAAAACACATATTAACAGATGCCACTGATACAAGTAATCCAATAAACTCCTTTTGGTTTGGCAGCTTCTAACTCGAACAAAATTCTTCCCTATATATATATTTATATACATTCTTTATAAAAGACAAATATCAAGATTTATTCATTCTGTGTTAAATATTTCACTACTTTCCAGTATTTGAATGCACTTCCCAATTTTTACCAGTAATAAACATCCAACTATTTTCTTTCAAGAAATGGAAACATCACAGCTTTCACAGATGTTTTTCAGACCTCTCAGTTCATCACAAAGAAGTTTTTAACCTGAGTTCATATATTCTCATTTTCTCTTTTGTTAACTACCCCAAAAGTGCTACAAATGTATAGCTCCATTAATACATAAATAAACATTAAACCAAGGACAGCCAAGTTCCTGGGTTAATATTCAGGAGAAATGAGAACCATACTGGTCAAATCACATTCAGTGAATTAGCCTGCTTATTCTGATTCTGTACTTCAGAAGTGGCTAATACATTTATGTGAACAAAGAACATAGATACTGAAGAGGAATTTTTATTTCTTCCAAAAGCACCAATATTTGGAAGCTTGAATGCCTTAAATTCATAGCACTTTATTCTCTGAAACAGAAATGAAGATGGAGTTTGAAAGTCCCACCTGATCTCATTTCTAAGACTCTTTTGGCTGAGGAATTGTCCTCTATTCAGTGAAAAGTTTTGCCTCTGTTATTTTGCATTTCAGGCACTATTTGAAGTAGTTGAGTCCTGCCACGAGGAAAAACTTCTCCAAGAAAAGTTCAGAGTCCAGCACGGCAATGTGGGCAGCTCGACCTATCAATGTGTTGGCGGTGTTAGGCAGAGCATGGAACACGTTGTGTCTGATCAAAGTGCAGTTCTTTGCTCCAATCAATGGCTGGAGCAGGTTGTTAATCATTTCCGCATAAACAGGACCTGCAAAAGAGTTTAGATGTCATACCTACATACTAGAGCTGCCAGGTCTTCTCTTTGCTTCCACAAAAAAAAAATAAATAAATAATTGCAGTCACAATGAGAAGGAAATTGGAAGTAAGGTCAAAATACAAGCAAGAGCAATCCAGTTAAAAGATTTGACAAATGCCAGGATGTTGATCTACTGGAGGCATTGGCCTTCTGGAGAGTCTGCTGTAGTTGCTGTAATGAAGAGTGGAATACTTCTTAGCATGTAATTTCATCTCTTCTGTGGTGGAAGGAAACACTTCTGTTTCATTCAGGGGAAAAGGTTTGGACTCACACTGCCTCTGTGTTCAAATGCAATATGGTCTAGCAAGACATAAAGGCCCATTTGAGTTTCTCTGGGATATCTAATTCAGGAAGGACATCATGCGGGTAGTTGAGGCATTTATACATCAAAAATAATGGCTCAGGAAACTTGTACTCATAAATGATCTATCTTGAGAGCAGGTTTGGTTCCTGCTAGGTCAAACATCTCCCTGAGAAACAATCACTGAACAGAACATTAGACAACTACCTTTTAATTCTTATTTGAGGTAAGATAGAGCTAAGAGGTGTGAAAGCAAGTATGTTGATTATTTGGCTTGAGTGTCTCTTTCTACTTCCAAAAAAAAGGTCTCCATTTCTAGTTAATCACATATGTGAATTGGGTATGAAACGACACTGAACATTTTTCTGGAAACAGTATCAAACAGAAGCCACAAAGCATTTTATAAAGGAGGGAGACTGCTAATAACAAAGGCAATACTTGGAGCAACACACATTCTGAGTTCGCAGGAGGGCTAAGCCTATCATGGTGTGAATCCTCGAGTGCTTTCCAGATTTTATTACAAACCCACATGATTTTAGTCCTGTCCCTTAAATTGCCTGCCAATCATACAAGCATTGAAAACAAAGGGAGAAAACCCTGATTTTGGATATGCAGAGAGAAATTCCATTATGTGAAACAAAGGTGAGACAATACTGGTAAATCAGTAAACTGCAGAAAAATATTGTTAAGAGCTAGGTATATTATCATCACTTTGAAAAACACAAATTAGAGGGAAGGGGAAGAAGCAGTAAGAAACCTTTGATTATGGCTTGATTGAAATCTGTTTTCATCAGACAAGTGGTTCTTGAAAAGCTTCTTTTATTGATTTCAGTAATTTTCTGTGGGAAGACAACACTTTATTCCTAATCAAATAAACATCTGAGTTTTCATCATGCTGATGAAAAACTCTTCTAATGCAATGACCTCAGCTACACAAAAAAACCCCCAAAACTCAGAAAATTTGTAAATACAGAAAATATTTTAAACATACCTGTGTGTCTGTCCTTAAGTGCATTTTTGCACATCTCTATTCTTGCCGAATGAAAGGGTACATATCTGTCTTGAGGTGAGGCCACTAACACAACATTTTTAAAGTACTGAAGACCTGCAAGAAATGTATTAAATATATTTATTAAAGTGATTCACAGTGATGAAAATACAGCGTCAGCATGATTGTTCAAACACTGAAAATTCAGTGCAAACCAGAAAATAATTAAAACATGTAGCATAAACTTTAAAAGATTAATAACTTGAACCCATTTCTGATGCTTCTACGAACTATTTGTTACTTATCAACACTCACACAGCTTAACTGTATGTCAAAACTGTTCAGAAAATGTGTTTGGTTGAAACTTTAATCTTGCAAATATTTATGCCTCTAAATTCTGGAAACACGTATGGCTCCACTATAGTCAAGGAGTGATTTTGGATAAATTATCCTATACTAGGAATTGCATTCAAAAAGAACACATTTGTACAATTGAAAAAAAATGGATAGGAAGGGGAAGAGGAACCAACTTCAGAATGATACCACAGCACTACATCAGTGTTTAGGAAGCCTTGGGTCCAGTCTCTGCATTTAGCAGTCCCTTGATAAATTCACACTGCTAGTATGTGGACTGGAAACCAAGAATTCTCCCTCTTCCCTGGAAACAATGGGGCCACTGATGGACTGTAGATACAGACTCCCCATGTTTGCCCTGACCATAGTCACTTGTGCCCTCCATCACCCACATCCATCTGAAAAGCAGAAAAATAGACACAGATGATCTACTCTACTAACGCAAAAGAGCTGTTGATTGGACCGTCATATTTCCCTCCCTTCGTCTTTCCGCCTTAAGGGAAAAGGTCACAAAACCAAGGATGTTTCTAGGTTTTCATAGAAAAGCTGACCATCAGCACCACAAAGAGGAGTCCTACTGGCTGCTTTTAATAATCCTGGCTGAAGAGGTCTAGCATTTCCTTCTTGTGCAATCAAATCAACTGAGTTTCTGACTTCAGTTTGAGAAGAAAGGTAAAAGAAGTAACAGTGAGTGTTACCATATCTAAAATCCTATATAAAGAGACTCAATAGGGAATAATGTTTTGGTTTTTTTTTCTTTCAAGACAAGCACAAGGGAAAAAGATATTGAAAATTAGCATGGAGTTCCACTTTGCGAACAAAGTTAGAAATTGCTGGAGGCTTAAAAGTTATCTGAGAAAATAAGCACAACACTGTTTCTGGTATTTCTCTCCCTGTAGTTTGTTTTAAACTTTACAGACAAGATTTTTCACATATGAATTCCCGCTTCTGCTTTTACAGTACCGGAATCTTCATTTATAGCTGTTAGATCTCCAGTCTGTCAGTGAACTGCTTTGACTGACAACACATGCTTGGGAATTCTTTGCTTAGGAAGATACAATAGGAGCTTCCTATGTAGACCCAATTTTATTCAAACATGACCATAGTAAAGCAGACATCAATTGTACTCCATAGAAATAAGAGTGAGGGAATCAAAATTCAAATAAGGAAATCCAAATAATGTTAAGATACAGCAGCATCTCATCATTAAATATGTCATGTAGTGTGTTCATAAAATTATAAAACACGCCTGTCTGTCAGAATTAAAAAGTAATACTCAACATAGCCTTTGTTTCCTACTAACAAGGTACCAAAGTTTGGGAAAAAAAAAAAAAATGTAAGTAAGTGTGTAATTAGCACCAGTTCACTCACACACAATATTAAAAATAACTCTTAAAAGAAAATATTTGCTTGAACAGAAGGATCATGGTCATCTTATTTTCTTAATAAAAACCTGATTTATTTGATTATTTTTATGATGGATCAAGGAGGATCTCTATTTGGTACCATTTTTGTAGTGTGAGTCCATATATGTGTGGCACAGTCAACTTGCTAGAGGGCAGGGATTCCATCCAGAGGGGCCTGGACAGGCTGGAGAGGTGGGCCCAGGCAAACCTCATGAAATTCAACAAGGCCAAGTGTAAGATCCTGCACCTGGGTCAGTGCAATCCCAAGCACAACTCCAGGCTGGGTGGCAAATAGCTGAGAGCAGCCCTGAGGAAAAGGACCTGGGGGTCTGGGTTGACAAAAAGCTCAACCTGATCTGGAAGTGAGCATATGCAGCCCAGACAGCAACTGTGTCCTGGACTGCACTAAGAGAAGTGTGTCCAGCAGGGCAAGGGAGGGGATTCTCCCCCTTTACTCTGCTCTCATCAGACCCCACCTGGAGAACCATGTACAGTTCTGGAGCCCCCAACACAAGAAGGACATGGAACTGTTGGAGCCAGTCCAGAGGAGGGCCACAAAGATGATCAGAGGGCTGGAGCACCTCTGCTATGAGGACAGGCTACCAGAGTTGGGGCTCTGCAGCCTAGAGAAGAGAAGGCTTCAAGGAAACTTTATAGTAGCCTTCCAGTATCTGAAAGGGGCCTACAGAAAGGCTGAGGATGGACTATTCACAAGGTCTTGTAATGACAGGATGAGGAGTAATGGGTTTAAACTGGTAGAGGGGAAATTTAAACTAGATATTAGGAGGAAGTTCTTTACAGTGAGGGTGATGAGATACTGGAACAGGTTGCCCAGGGAGGCTGTGGATGGTCCCTTCCTGGAGGTGTTCAGAGCCAAGTTGGATGAGGCCTTAAGTGACCTGTTCTAGTGGGAAGTGTCCCTGCCTATAGCGGGGGGTTGGAACTGGATGAGCTTTGAGGCCTCTTCCAACCTAACCCTTTCTATGATTCTGTCTCCTCGTAGTACAAAGTTGTCACGCACAACAGACATGGATAAAATTTGCTTTTCATCTCAGAAAGGCAGATTTTCTAGAGATAAGGTATGTTAAATTTAAAACACTACTAGCCTGCCAAAGGTGCTGTTTCTTGCTTTCAGAAACTCAGGTGCATGTTTACTACAGCACTGAGGTCTTATTTGGTGTTAACAGTTTGGCCAATATATTAACTGATAACTGGTACAGAAAAAATGCCCACATAGATATTAGACTTCAGACAGAGCAGCCCTTCTGAAAAGCAAGAACATTTCAAGAAATATCATTAACAAAATGGAAATTCTGATACTCCCTGGAGTCCAAAGCAATCCTACACAATCCTTTAGAATAGCATTTGATATTTACACAGCCTCACTCACCCGTTTTTTGGCTGAGCTGATAAAGGAAACACTTGCGCAGATCTGCATTGTCCCTGAAGGTCAGCTGCAAAAGTGACCCTGACTTTTTCAGCTTCTGCATGAGCCATAGACCTGGAATGAAAGTTAATGCATATCAGCCAAAAGGAATAAAGATGTGCCTAGAGTTGGAGTAGCACTGGAACTCAATATGTCTTTGCTTCCTCTGTTAATCAACAGTGACAAAAATCTGAGGTGCTCTCTGGCAGATTTTGACTATCTACAAAGAAGGTTTTTATGGTGAGGGTGGTGGAATGTTGGCACATGGTGCTCAGAGAGGTCATAGAAGCTCCATCCTGGGAAACATTCAAGGTCATGTTGGACAGGGCTCTGAGTAACCTGATCTAGTTAATGGTGGCCCTGCTCATTGTCAGCTTTTAAAGGTCCCTTTCAATTCATACTATTCTGCAATTCTTTGTGATTATCCATGTCATGGTGGCATAAGCACTCAGAAAGGCTGAACTATGAGACATCCCATTCCCATAGAACTCTAAGTTCTTTGGAGATGGACACTTCTTCAGCCTTGGAAATGCCTCTTTTTACTGACAGTATACAAAGAAGTGGAAGTGCGCAGGGGAACCAGGGTGATATTTGAATGCTGCACATCCTTGAGTTTTCCAGGGAGCACTGTGCTGGACCTTGTAGTAGATACTTAAAGTCCCTCTCATTGCAGTTGTTTGTTTTTTTTTTCTTCTATGTGTCTTTGCAGCCTTCAGCAGGTATTTTCCCCAACTTTAGTGTACAAGATTTATAGCCACCTCCAAATATTGCTCTCTCGTGCCATGGCCACAGCTTTCCTTTCAACTCTTACCTGTACTAACCAATGTACTGTTGTTGTAAAGGGTTCCCAGGTGAGGTCCAGAGAGGGACAGGAAGGTATGTAACTTGTTGAGGTAATAGCGAAACCTGGGGCGAGTTAGTACAGATCTGATGATGACATTACCAAGGGAATGTCCAATAAAACTGTTGAGAAATAAATAAATATATTTTTAAAAATAATTAAACCTAAGGGTAGCATTAATCGCTCTTGAAGGGACTCTGTCAGGGCTTTCAGTAAAATTCTTTAGTTACCATTTCAAGTATTTTTCAGCCTAATAGATACTCTTCCATCTACAATCATGTAAAAAATAATCTCAGTGATTGAATGGATTTTGGCATGGGTAAAGTTTTGGAAGAGCTAATTTCACTGAATGCTGTCTATATAACTCAGTTACAGAGAAGTAACTGTCAGAACACTTACCTTATTCGGGATATGGAGAGGTTGTACAACTGGATGTGCTGGATAATTTCATCCAGTAAACGGTCAGTCATTGTATCAAAATCAGCAAATGTATCAGTCTGGTGAAAAAATTGAATGATCTGGTGAATTACAATATATTGCACTTACGGCAGATTTGTAGCCCTAGAAGCCAGTCCAAATTTATAAATGCATGCTCAAGTGGAGAAAGAAGGGGATTTTTCTCAAGCTCCAGGTCTTCTAAAAATTGAAGTTCTCCTCTGAAAACAGTAATAAAATTTTGCTTGCAATTTAATAGCAAATAGCTTCCAAAAAATACTGCAAACTTGCTCAAGACAAGTATTTAATTTTTTTTCCTCAGCTGTCATCAACAGCAACAATGCTATAGATCATTGTGCGTCATGTAGCTACCATTAAAGCCCATGCAGAAAATCATTGTCCTCAGCGAGTTCGTAGGTAAGCTAAGGTAAAACTTTCTGTCATAGAGTCAATTTGATTCTGTGTTGTGTCTTTTAGCTTCAAGAGCACAACCTGAGATTTCAAGTTAGTACTAGAATAACCTTACATTTTGTTAAGACATGGAAATAGGAATCTCAAGAAGACAACTCGTACTTTAAAGAGATTAAATTACTTCCTGTGGTTGCTACTCCATCTCTACCAACCATGCCTTTGGAATGTCATAATGGGATAAATCCAGGCCTACAGTTTATTAATAGTAACATTAACAACATTAGGCTGAGTGATTCCAGAACAGTAAGTATTATCTTCAATCAACCTGACTTGACACTGGTGAGTACCACTAATGCTCAGACATTAGATATGACACTGCACATGGAAGAAAAGCTTTTGGCATATGGGATTTAACAGGTTGCTATAATAAAATAGTTTACAGCATTATATACTGACACATGAGCTATCCTGATACCAAGAATGTAACCACAGGATCACAGGATATTAGGGGTTGGAAGGGCCTTCCATAGATCGAGTCCAACTCCATAAAATCATAAAATTATTTGACTATCTTAATGAAAGGCTTTGTGTTTGTTACTCTACAGTTATCAGTAATAAAATTAGTATTAGAATGAAAAAAAAAAAACTTTGTACTGCCAGTTGTGATACAATAAAACCAATAACAGGTTGTCCAGTCTACACAACTGCAGCCACATCTTGTTCCCAACCATGACATTCGACAATCCAACAGGAGTCTAAACCAAATTCATAACTAATGAGATGCCACAAAAACAATCATCAAATGTTGAAACAGCAATTCAGAGCAGACATATCAGTAATTAATGCTTTTGTGACACAACTCATCTTGCTAATTGCAGCTCTTGCAAAGGAAAACACAAGCATATTCACTTTACAATACAGACTTATAATAAATGCTCTCATAAACTATAAACAGTCCACTAACCATCTTCATGTTTGTTTTGTCTGCATTCATAATTAATGATTTCCTTCTAGGCTCATTATCTCAAATCTTTCAGGTTGTTTAAAAGTGGAAGAATATCAGCCTGAACATTAATCATAAACAAAACACATCAAGTGTCATATTTCACCTTGTTATATCTCCATACTTAAGTATCATCTCAGACTGATTGTGCTTGTCAGATATATCACAAATGAACACTTAATAAGAGTGAGTTACATTCTCCTCTATAGGGCGAACTTCAGCTAAGAAACAGATTTCTTGGAAGATTTTGGCTGTGGTTCTTAGATCAGGGAAAAGAAGAACGATATGATGCCTTTCAGTATGTAGATATCATTTTCAGTGCCATGGGAACTTCCTCACCTTCCCAAACTGTAAGTGAAGTTCCCACTATGGGCTCTGAGTAATGTGAAATAGAAATGTTGCAAGATATGCCACTCTTTGAAAATAAGAGGTTTTGATGCTACTTTGAAGTGGTGTCCTCATTACTTTCATCTTGCTTATGTTTGCCATTGAGGTCTGCTGCTGAGAGATATGTACTGGAAAATGCAAGTTCACAGACTGACACCAACTGGCCACTTCAAAATATAAAAACTGTTGAACAAAGAAGGTTGGAAAGTTTCTACTCAAGATTTTCAACTGCTCATAAATCAGAATAATGTTTCTGAATGGGCAATGGAAATTCTTATTTTGTGCATAAAGTTGGCCCTCTGTGTATAAATATGCAGAGCGAAGCACAATTAATTTCTGTTTCTCTGGTGAGACAAGCAATGCATTTTACTGGAAGACATTTCTTTGTTATTCGAGGAAATAAATCTCTCAAACACAGCAAAAAAAAAACAAAAAAAAAAAAAAAAAAAAAAAAAGAAACAATGGCTGATGCAGCAGGGGAAGCTGATGGCACCTGCTGGATATTTCACGCCCTCAAGAGAATTTAGCATCCCTAAAACTGCTGCTTGACATAGTTCTGTGTTGCCTGACATTGAACAGGCACAAGCACCTGGATGCTAAGTTTGCAAACTGACAAAATGAATCAATTTTCTTCTACTATATATGCTGATATCATTGCTTTTGATTTTAAAGCCAGGAATATTTTCTGGTGGGTTTGAATACCTTATGAAATTAGATAAGAACAAGACCATGTCTGTACACTTGATACTACATAAAATTCCCAGGATTCCCCAGTGCTTTTAATTCTCAGGATTCCCCAGTGCTTTTGCTTCATTCAATTAGCAAAAAGGTTTTGCTGAAGGTCCTGTTTCAACATGCCAACAGCTTGTTAGCAGACCTAAAGAAAGACAAAAATTTAACTCTGAACTACCTGATTTCTCTCAGACATTAAGAAGTCCAGTTTTCCACCAGGGAGTCCCATTTCTATAAAAGTCTTAACCAGTCGCAGATCTGCACTGTTACCTAGAAATAAATGATACTTTATGAGAAGTAATTTAACAGAAAAATAGTTAATAGATACTCAGTTTAATACATTCAGCTTCCTGTAAACCTTGAGGTCAGAGAGCTTTGGCTAAGTGCTACTAAGACATCTCACCATACATAGGATAATGCAGAGAAACATGTGCCAAGGGCCTTTTGAGCAGCACCTTTAGCTGTAGAGGAGTCTATTTCTGTGTATGCACAACTAAAGACAGAGCTGAAATACTGTCAGGCTCCTAATATTTTGTGAGATGTCTTGCTCCATACTAGGAAATTTGGAGGTTGTCTGAAATGCTTGGGGTTTTGTTTGTTTGTTTGGTTGTTTGTTCTGTTTGTTTAAAGGAAGTACCTCTACCTTGTGAGAAGGATATTACTTTCACTGAGGTATTGAATGGCAAATGTTCCTTGTTCAAGCCAGCAATTGTTTGTTTACTACCTTTCTCCTTTGTAGTGTCAAGATTACTATCTACCTTTTTCATTAATACTAATAGTTTTTCAAGTGTTTCAGGTTTAACATATCTATTGTCTGCTTAGAAAGCATTTGTGTAACAAATTCCAAGCCATGCATCCTCTGCAGTGAATAATGATTTCTATTTTTACACTTTGCAAAGCAGCCCACTATCTACCCCATAACAGTACTGGATTTAAATAACGTTTTCACCCTGGAGACATAATGCAAAACAACAAGCATCTGTGGAAAGACAAAAAGAATTACTGTAATTCACTCCTCCTTTACACAGGTCTGATGTCCTTTGGTGTAGAATTCTGTTTAAACAGCAGCAAAAAATGCTGCAGCATCCATTTCTTAAATATTGAATATTCTCTTGGATCCTTTATTACAATGAACTGACTAACATAATAAGAACTAAATAGCTAAGAAATACTTTCCCTTAGACTCTCACACCTGCTGAACATCTGGTCCTTTTTTTTTTTTTTTCCTTCACAAAAGTTCCTCCTGGTCTTACCATCCAATCCGTGGACACAGACAACCAGATGAATTCCATCTTCCAAATTTTCCTCCTCTTCCTCTGGTGGAAAATATGGGATATCAGAAGCTAGTACAGATAAGTCACTGTACAGAAATCCTTCAATCTTCATTTCTTTTTTAAATTTTTCTTTGGCCTGATAAAAACTGGAGAATATATTAATTAACCACAATAGAAATGGGTGTTCAAAAACAAGCCTTCAAACCAGAAACGAGGAGGCCAGTATTAGCAAGAAATTATGTTTGAGACTTTCCAGCAGAGACTCAGATACTATTCCTTATCTATTCTGACTGAGAAAAATCAGGATGCAGGGAAGAAAATCCAATCTCTTTCTGAGTGATTTTGACACATATAAGGAATAGCTAAAGCCCATTAGCACCTCACACCTGCCAGAGGAAGGATTCACAAAAAAAGTAATTTTCTGCTAGTCCATAACAGTGAAATTAAGATACGGAATGAAAAAAATTACATATTAAACAAAACAGAATGGAAAAATTTACAATTATACAATATTAAATAAACTGACCCCACTCCTGGGAACACCATGTAAGAGGGAAGAGCTGGTATGTGTTTGATCAGAAGTTACAACAGGCCGATAACCACAAGGTTACTGGAGATAAGACCCGGGGAAAATGGGGCTTGCAAGTATGTGCATGATCGGTAGGGAAAGACAGTATGTAACAGATTCCAAAATAAAGGAGGAGCTCCCTTCTCCTGCATTCAGTCTTCTGGGATGTCCTGGCCATACGTCACAGAATTCTGAACCTATATATACCGAGAGCTTAGGTAGCTGGGTTGGAGCAGCACCAGTCTTACCACCACGATGGTGCAGTTCCTGGTGGGGATGCCTACCTTAAGAAGATAAGTGCCTGCCAGCCCTGCAATCTACACATCTCAGGAATTTGCTGGTCCGTTGGATAGGGTGAGTATAACCTGATCTTTGATCAATAGAGTTATTTGACATTCCTTGTCATATATCCTTCTGTTATTTTAGTATTTGAACTATAATAAACTGTTGAAACTGTACCCAGAATGGGGGTACCCAAAGAACCCACTGGAACACACCACCAAATGAATTTAATTCCATCCACCACCGTTCTTTGGGCCTGGGCATCCATTCAGTTTTCACACAGAAAAGCATTCACCTATCCAAACCATGAGCACTTTGAAGGCTGGAGATAGCTTAAGGCCACTTGATATATAATGGTGAACAATTGCTTACATTAACTCAACTGACTCTAAAGAGAAAGAGAACATAAAAAAATCTGTTAGCGTGATGGACCTGGAGGCTCTGGATTCAGGTGCATGAATATATGCTTAAATACCTCACAAAGAAGAACAAATTTTATGCATAGACTAAGTCAGACTTACTACCAGGTCTATAAAACTAACTTCATGATGCTTTTTAAAAAAATTTAAAAAGAAAGCCTTGTGTCTCAAATGCACATACATGCAAAGAGCCAACATTTTCTGCAGCTGAATGGATTGGGAAATTACCATCCTACTGTCTCTCCTCAGCACAGCAGAGCCGTCAAAATGTAGTGGAAGCATTCATGTACTAGTGTGTCAGTCTGTGAAAAGGGCTGCTGTGACAGCAAGGTCAAAATGGGGCATTTTTTCCATAGGAAGTAAAGAAAAATGAAAGACAAAACTCAAAAAAAACCTCTTTCCCATCTACCCAAGATGTCAATTTTCCCATTTTTCCTGTTTGAGAATTGAAGATGAGACCCTCATCAGGAGCCTGTGCGCTCCTGTTTCACAGTTTAGTTAATTAGTGCACTTATCTAAGAAGAGAAACAAGTTATAGCACTTCCATAGTGAACTATCTGGGATAGTCTTGCTATCTCTGATGTTATGAAGTAGAGCCAAATCTTAAAGATTATTTAGACATCTAAATCCTGTTAATTTTCATAAGGAATAAGGACCTAATGTCTTCAACAATTTCAGTCTCTCTGTGCTTTAACCTTTCCTGTCTATTTAGACTATTTTTTCTATATAAGCCATTTGTCTGTTTGGATTATTTATGCTTTAATTCCTCAAGCAGTGACTATCTCTGAATGCAAGCTCACAGTATGCTTTTAATTTATGAGGGCCACGAACTTTGTCTGTGTCTCTTGACTTTTACAGTAATGTCAGTGAGGAAGGTAACTAGACATTCTTACTTCAACATCCTTTCATTGGTCTCTTCATCCATCTCATTTGAACTAGAAGACACAACTCCAAAAGAGCCAAGAGGCTGGCGTGTGATGGGAAAGGCAGCCTGCTTTGCAGAGGAGCCAACCATAGCTGGAGTCTCTTTGAGCACAGAAGAAAAGGGAAGACACGTGGCTGTGCAAGAGACAGACAGGTTAACCACATCGACAGCCTTTCTACTTTCCAAGGCCACTCCCTCCGTCGTCACCAAAGGAAACCCAGTGCCATTAGCTACAACTTCTTGCTCTTGGCTCTTGACTTCCTGAGGATATTCAGCCTGGTAGGATCTTGCAGCAGGGTCTGCCAAGGCAGGTGAGTCATTGAGCTCAATTTCTTGTAACCCCTGTGTTTCTGCATATGCTGCTGGGCTCTCATCAGCAAGAGAGCTACCACATTCTCCTTGCACTGAGTCAAATTCAGTTGAGGTCTCTGAAGGAGCTGGAATAGGATAACAAAGTTCTGGTACTGGTTTTATGCTATGTGAGAAACTCTCATCTCCTGAAATTCTGATGTTGGAGTAGAAGTCTTGTGATATTAAAGTTTCTGGATTAAGTTTATCCTTTGAATTTTCAAGGCATGTATCAAACTTATGTATATTTTTGTCTAAGTAAGCCCTTGGTGGTTTTAAGCTGCATTCACCATTGTCCTCCAGTGAGTGGCATTCAGAAACATTATCTTGGAGCTGCTTTGGACAACTGGATGGTCTTGCATTTTCCAAAGTACAGAAAACCTCTGAAAAACCTTCCTTCTCCTCCTCCCCTTGTAACTCAGTGCTACTACTACTGTGTTTGATGGATGATTTGGAATATCCTTTTGATTCTAATTCTCTGCTTTCAGCTGTAATTTGACACTCAGAAAATTCCACAATGAATTTTCCATCTCCACTCTTGGTTTCTGTGCAATTTTTAAAGTTTTCTCCTGAACCTCCTGAGGTAATTTCACTGTGTTTGAATATATCTACCTCCTCTGCAGGCTCTTCAGGACTACTGATCTGTGGAGCTGAGACAGATTTTGTCAGTTTGGTAAGCTCCACTTCCCTCTCCTCTTCCTCAAAGGGCAACGAGCTGATGGATGTGAGTGATGCTTGGATTCCACTAGGCAAGCTGGTGTTACTTTCTGTGTGGCCACCCTCCAGAGAATTTCGGTGGATGGCATGCCGTCGTACCAAGTGGTGCAGCATCTCTCGGTCACTGGGCAACTCCAATGCACGGCTACGAGCATCAGACCATGCCACTGAACTTGGTTCACTTTCGATGCCTGAATCAGATATTAGAGAGGAGGATCTTTTTATGATCCCTGATGTCAGGGTAATTTCTTCACACTCCTCATCTCGTAAGCTGTGTGTGGGCAATGCTTTCAAAACAGGGACGAGAGGCTTGGTGTCTGGATCTTCTGTTTTTTCATGACTGGTTAACTCATTCAGTGGAAGACCACACAAAGTGAAATTATTCTCAGGATGACCAGATTCATCTATTTTATGTATGTTAGTCCTGTCTTCCGAACCATCAGTTCCACATGCTCCACACTCATACTGAGCACTGACAATTAACACAGGCTCACTTTTGTGGGAATCCTTATTGCTTGGTTTCATATCTCCACATACAGCATCTGCAGCAAGTCTATCGTCTTTTAATAAATTGTGTGTTTTGAAGTCTTCTGATGTGCATTCCGTATTGCCTGGATCTGAGTCTGAAGTAGTTTCCTTACTTGAAACAAAAATATTTTCAGATTTCCTTTCGCCTTCTTTGTTGTCTGTGCATACCTGAGAGGCAGAGTGCTGATTTAAACTGTTAGCTGTATGAGCAGCACCTTCATTGCTACTGTATATGCAGGAAGGATTCTTGTTTATCCTGTCTGTGTGTATTAACAGAGTACTTTTCCCACAGTCTCCTTTCATTACTGCCCTGGCATTATTTGATGCAATAACTTCATTGTTATCTCTCACATCCATTTGAGTATTTGCAGGAACCTCAAAATCTGGGAGAACTTCCAAATTCTGATCTGAAAGAAGGAAACAAAACCAGCATACAAACAAACAAACAGGAAAAGTAGTATCTGCAAGAGCACAGAAATTATGCCAAAGTGATCCGGAACTTTGAAATGTAATTTTAAAGCCTAAAAATTAAGTATATTTGTATTATATAAATTATACATGCAGCATACAAACACAAATGCCAGAGCGCATTTAACTAGAATTGCACTTATTAAACAAGTGTAGTTAGGCAAAAGAAAACAATATTAATAAAATATGCTTTCCTCAGTATAATTATACTGCTTGTTTTTACAGTGTGTGCAAACAAAACAAAACTGACACTTTGTTTTTATTCCTGCCATTATACAACATATAGTATGTCATAGCATAACTCTTGTTTGTGGGACAGTTTAATGCTCAGTTTAAGAGTTCAAATATCTGTAATGGGAATTGTAAAAAAATAGCCGATTGAATAACTCTGGAGGAGTGGAAATTTTGGACTACAGGCCATATTCACCAGACTATGGTCACCTCTGATATTAATATATAATTTTGGTTTTGCCAATACTTAAGTTAAAAGAAAAAGGAACAAAATAATTTATTAATTAAAATTTAGTTTGGTTATTCAAGTGGAAATTTTTTTTTTTTTCTTGGAGAACAGTGCTGCCTTCCACGTACCACGTCGGGCTTTATGCAGAAATTTTTTTGTTGTTCTGAATTTTCTCTACCACTAGATGTCAGACTGGGAACGAAATTCGTAGTACTGCTTTTCCTTTAAGCTTGTGCCGCAAGAAAAATCCAAAAAGATTTTGTTTTCTTTCTAGATTTCTCCTCCAGCTCATGTAACCAAACAGCTTACAAGGACAATGAAAAATATGAAGCTACAGGCAACACTTTAGTTTTTCTGCTAAGAAAAAACAGAAGAGTTCAGCTGTATTACATAGTGGATCACTCTCTGAACAAACTAGAGTCAGCCCAAGGGATGTGAGATCATTTACCAGGGGCTGGGGAAGAGAACCTGTTTCATTGTGTTGGTTTGAGCTAATTGGAGAATTTGAGTGAGAAATTAGACTATTGTCTGAGAGAGAGAGTTAAACATACCATGTCACTTCACCCAGTTTCACTGAGACAGAGAAAAGAAGGTTGTTTTGGGAAATGTTCCCAAAACATCCAGATAAGCCAGTGTGCTTGCAGAGTCAGTCTGCTCTGGGTCCGTGCTGGCTTCGGCAGCTTCTTTCCTTTGTCTTTCTGCCTTTGAACTAATTCAGAGTTTAAATCACTAAAACGACTAAATTTTTTTCTCCTATCATTAATCTCCCTGATCTTCAGCTTATCTGCAGCATCATCAAGTGGTGAGATAAAGCTGGGGGAAGGGGGGAAAAGTGGTAGGGGGATTTGGATACCCTCTCTTGGGGATTTTGGTCTCCAGGAGGGGTGTGGTGTCTGTATTCCTTTTTTACTGTATATTTCTGTAAATATCTGTTATATCTTGTAAATATTTGCTTGTATATTTGCATTGCTGTAAATATAAAG
>VWZI01011644.1:122698-166433 GCA_013396835.1 Psilopogon haemacephalus
TTCTATTCCAGGGCAACAGTGGTATATTTAAGCTGTGTGATAGTTTTTTCATTAATTATGAATTTAATATTAATATCTCTATTGAGTATTAAAAAAACTGCGGTCAACTTAAGCAGACAGATTGACCGAGTCAAGCAAAAGAGATATAAAGAAGCTGGAGTACAAACAAAAGAGTCTGGCTGCACAGACGTTGTTTATATAACAATCCCAGGGATAAAGGAGCACAGAATTCCCAAACACAGGGAGATAATAAAAACATGCCTCCTGAAGTTAATTCAGCAGCTCAAACTTCAAATTCTGACTGTACTGCAAAAGACAATGTAGATGCCAATGTGGTAGCAGCCCAGGTTCCCCAAAATTCTGACCAACCACAAGTTCCATCTTCTGTTAAACTAGCCCCTGCAAAAGCTGTACCTTGTGGTGTTTCACTCACCTTTGCAAGGCATATCTATGTACCTATCTTCAAAGATAACTGGGAGCGTGTTGCAGTCCCCATCTATGTCAAGACATTCTGCTGGAAGTGGAGGCATGCTGGTGAAGTACTCTGAATTACGGATTTCTGTTGAAATCTGTCCATGACTTTGGATCCTGGCAGCAAGTACAAAAGAAATTGAATGTTTAAGTAGCTACCGTGCTGTTTCTCCATCACTCCTGCAAGCCTGGTTGAATGTGTAACATACTAAAAATGAGAGGGGGCAGTACAGGATGACGAGCAGGCACCCAACACTTATAGAAACTTTCTTGCAAGTTATTTCTGCCTCTTACTTAGAGATATCTACACCTTGCAGACTCTCTTACTGCAAAATCTCTGAGTTAAAAAAAAAAAAATTCCAGCTGCCTCTGCCACAGGCTCCAGTTAGCTACCCTGCTGTCCTGCCAGAGGGCACTGCAGATGGCTGAGACTGGATTCCTCGGGAGGATCAGGGAAAGGGGTCTGTCACTGGCTGTGGCAAAGGTAGCAAAACCCAGATGCAGCAAGAAATACTGAATATTTGGTTGAGCAGGGAGGAATAAGACCAAGAAGGGTGCAGGACAGGTCCTCTGTCTTACTTGTGCCAGTCCTCAGAGCACTGTGATATCTCAAATACATCTGGAAGAGCTAAGACACACCAGTTCAGCCTGTTGGAAGAACTTTTGCATGATATAAAATGCTATCTGTCTTTCATTGGTGACTGTAACATTAAGCTGGCACATGAATGTGGGTTCAGCTGTAATTACAAAAATAGGGAGAACATAAAATAGAAAGTTTGTTTATTTGTGTTGACTCTGATGAATCAATCTGTTTAACCTAAGGAATAAGGAAGGCAGCAAGGTTTTCATAGATTGTCAGTTGAAAGCAATGCTGCACAGATCCCACTCAATAGCACAATGGCAATATTTCAGATTATCGTTGGCAAAAGGCAAGTAATTAGGTAGCATTTAATTGGAAAAAAAAGTACACTTTACACATTATGAAGAAAAAAATCAAACAGCAGGTTTGTGATTCATGTCAGCATGGAAGATTCCTATGTCCAGAGACAAATGACTTCTTCAAAGCAGCCTATCAGCCTTAAAT
This sequence comes from Psilopogon haemacephalus, assembly GCA_013396835.1. Lineage (NCBI taxonomy): Eukaryota > Metazoa > Chordata > Aves > Piciformes > Megalaimidae > Psilopogon > Psilopogon haemacephalus. The sequence goes on from VWZI01011644.1 coordinate 124,254, forward strand.
TCAGAACATAATTGTTGGTGTCTATCATTTGCTTTTACCTGTAGGCTAGTTATTCTTTTCTCAAAGATAAACAAGTCATTGGTTGCCAAAAGATGACTCAGACAGAAGTCACAAACAGATAATGTCTCATTCTTGCCTGCAGCAAAATCTGGATATTTAGCATTAACTCTTAGCACTGCTCACTGACATATTAATTAATAACGTCAGTATTTTACTGAAGACCACACGTAAAAGTAATAAACTAAGGTTGCCTCAAGACCAATCTATGTCACAAAAGATGAATCACTGATATTGAAAGGTGTGAGAAAAAATATTCTTTTTCTGTAAAATATTGGGAGGATATGTCACCTGCTAGATGCTCCCACCCTCTGTGGTACCCAGTCTATTGAAAATGGTGTGTCCTCCACCATCTAAACAGTCAGGTTCTTTCAGGTATGTAGGTGTATGGCCTCCCACAGGACTCACATCAACAGCAGAGGAAGTGGGAGGAAAAAAAAAAAAAAAAAGCCTTTGTCTATTGGAAGAAAGAACTACGGGAGAAAAAAAATTAGTCTTTGTGATGGTTGCACAGCACTCAGCATGCTGAGAGCTGACCTCACCTGGAGAATCTGTGAACCCAGTTAATATTCCCCCCTGCAACCACTAACATTAATAATACTCTGGCAGCCAAGTCTGATTTTGCTACTACACCACCTAGCCAAATGAAAAAGAAAAAATTATTCTGCCACGGGGCCTGTATGGACCAAATTTACCACAGAGATAAACTTTTAAAGTTTGCAAACTATTTTACGTGTTTTGGGGGTTTTTTGGGTTTTTTTTTCCCTTCTTTTTTTTTTCACTCAGGCTCCTTGAAAGTCCCTGAGGAAATAATAAATTTATCTATAGGAAATGGACTACTCCTGTCATTGCCTGGAGAAATAAAAGCACTTCATGCAATTAGGCTTCCCCCTGTGCAGAGGACTTGAATAGGGCCATGAGTGTCTTTGCTCTCACCCTAAGATCTTCATGTGGGGTTTTCTTTGTACATAGTTCACTTAAAACTTGATATGGGAGTATTAAGTGAGCATATCTGGGCCCCTGCAGCCATGGTGTTGCTCTAATTTGGTAGATCAAGGTAGTTTTGTACAACATATTCACTAATGAAGTCACATCCCTTTCCATCAACACTGAATCAACCCTTCTGCCCCTTGTGACTGCTCTGAGAAAGTAATTTTCTTCTTTGCAGCAGGTCAGAAGCAGATGCCTCACTTAAGCTTCATTATCATGACAGGACCTGATGTCGTGGCCTTTAAACTCCTCTGAAAGATGGATTTCCATACTGGAAAGGCTGTGCTCCCCCCATGGTAACAGTGCACAAATAGTCTGGACATCTCTCATTACTCAAAAATTCAGATCTAAGCATCTTTCTTTGAACTCTGTCTTCAGAGGGCAGATCCTGAGTATAATTCATGTGCTCCTTTTAGATCATTGGATAAAAGTAAAGATGGGATTTGCCCTGATGTGGTTTTAAAACTGGCTCCTCATGCTGCCCAGTTTGGTTCCAAGCAAGAAGCAACATGTAGAAGGAAATACTTATCTTGCCAATGTTTTACAGCATATTTTTATAAATGTAGCCCAGTGCAGTGTTTGTTTTCCTGGACTGTTTGCACTGTTGATTCTCAGTGAATTAATTATCAGCCCTGAGTTCATATCACTCCCACATTTCCTCCTGCTAGCATGTCCTTCACTATTGCATCTAGTGAACATCCACAGCTTTATATTGGCTGCTTAAGCTGAAATTAAGGCTGGACTAAACACTGGATATTCTGGACTGCCTACCTCTAAAAGTGTATATTAGGGATGGCAAAATCAATTTTTTAAGTGTTAAGCTTTTGTTGCTTGTCAGCAGTTGTTTTCCATTAATATACTAGTACTGGATCTAGTGTAGTGGATTTAGGAAGTTAACAGAAGAAAGATTTTTAAAAGTATATTTCTGCCTGTCCCAAGGGTGGTGCTTTAGTTGGATACATGCTTTGAGGAGAAGTGCATCCAGCTATGACTTAGAGGTGAGGAAAGAGGATCTCCTGCATTATATCCTTAGAATATAGGCATCCTGAAATTAATAATTTCTGGGGCCTGATCAGAGTCACTTACTTTTGACACTGATTTCAATAGGGTTACAATATGGAGCTAGAACAGACCCAGGATCTGTCAAACTAAACTCCTCAGAGAGGAGAAAAAGAACTCAGTCTTGGTTGCAATACGTTTTAAACTACATTTTCAGTCATTCCACTGACAGGGAGGGGTTACTGGGTTGCTTACAGGCCTTCCTGGAAGGTGAGTGCATCGAGTTTCTGATGCTCAGTGTAGAAGAAGGCTTCTGAGAATCTTCTCACCTGAGGAAGAAAGAAACATGTTAAATCTAAGATGTGATGATATGTGCAAGTACAGTCAGGCTAATAAAGAACATTGACTTTCAGGGTGAAATTCCTTACTATATTCCATCTGCACTGCACCAATCTGGTGTCAGAAAAAACAACATAAAATAAATACAACCCCCCCAACAAAACTAAAAAAAAAAAAAAAAACCCAAAAAAACAACCCACAAACAAAACAACATCAACAAGAACAAAAAAGTTATAAATTCTGCTTCACTTTCTCAGTCCAACCCAAAGCAACTGATGTTGTTGCATATTTTGCTGGGACATAAGAATTGTCCCTTGACAGTAAATCATGCTTTACTTACATGCACCTTTTCTAAAACCTGCAAATACACCATTTCCCCCTGTTTTCTTGAATTGGGAAGATTTCTTCCTTTCCCACAGTGCAAACCATCTAGCAGCAGTGGAGTGAGTTAGTAAATTAGAACAATTCATAATTCTTAATTTATTCTATGAAAACATCCACAGTGACTCCCAGGAGAGTAAAGGAAGTCTTATATGTTAACCCAGATGGGAATAACACCTATCATGGTAGAAACACATCTGCCTATGTTGTGTTACTTACAAATGAGAGCTCTTCAAATCCTTTCATGGACATTAGCTCTGTTCAGTGTTGGATAATAATTTTTAAAAAGAGTCACAGATCTGAAGTGTCTGGCACAGCACTGTGAAATAAGCTATAAAAAATTCAATGCTACTATCTGCTCTGGAATAAGTTTTGAGTTTAAACAAATCAAGCATTATATGCAATCAATTGTACTAAGCTGTTAAACTACAGCACATCAATTACTAATAGTATTTGTGAAAGTGACCTCTGTTACAGTGTTGCAATTATTGAAGCGAACTTGGTTTATTACTTTTACATGTGGTCTTCAGTAAAATGCTGATGCCATTAATTAGTATGGCAAATGGCAGTGAAGAGCGTAAGCCATCGTATCTTTAAATCTCCCTAAATCCCAGCTGTGACTTAACAATCAATCCTTCTAAAAGAATTACTAGTATCCCTGTAAAAAGATTGTACCTTAATAGGGTGATTTTCATCTGGGGCTCTCAAAATGGTTTCCAGATCTAGGAAAGTACCTTTACACATTTTATGCTGGGAGTAACAAGAACACAAATATATGTAATTTCCAAGGATCATGCATCTAGTTGGCATCAGTTGAGACTGGAACAAACCACAGTCTGGAGTTCACCTTGCTGGAGCTGGGAGTGCACAGAATTAATTGGGTCTTCTGGCTGAAAGCCACCCAGGTCCTCTCAGAGTCCAGTGAGTTAAACTAACCAGGGGGAGTCTTATCATCAGTCAGTCAACCATCTCTTCCTGAATTTTATACCTTCTTCTTGCAAGCTTAACCATGCTCTTGTCTCTACAAGTCTTGTTTCTGATCACTCTGGAGAGTAAATTAACCTCCACTGACTTTGACAGAAACCAGAACATAAGCTGAGCTATCAACACCTACACTGTAGACTCATTAAAATGAGCAAGGTGAACCCTATCCTTTTCTTTGTGTCCCTGTTCTAATGATTAGATCAAACTGAATTCAGTTCAGGTGATGTGCTGAACTGATGTCTAGTCAATAATCAAAAAAGTCCTAATGGAAGACACTGAGCTTGCTGAACATTCAGATAAGCAGATTTTACCAAATTAGCTCCAAAGACAAGTGCTTTTGTGCTTGCTCTATTGTCAAGTACAAGAAGCAGTTTCCACATGAAGGACGTTAATATATTGTTGTGTGCACCTCAGTAGGTAAAAGGCATGAAATATGTGTGACATAGTGAAGAGAACAAATCTGTGTTCCTGATAGTAGCTTTGTGAAAAAGTTGAAATAAAACAATAGTTTTGATTGTAAATATGATGTTTGTGCTTTTAAAACAAATACTTATGATTCATGGCTGTCTACAAATACAGGTGGTATCTACCTCTTCCCATCCACTTCCTATTTCATGGCTAATTCTGGCGTTCAAAGTGCACTTGTTTTACAGGAGATCCTAGATCCCATAAAAGAAGCAGCCTTCATTCCAGAAATTTAAATCTGCTATTTCAAATCATGGGCTTCATCTCCTCTTCACTTTATGTCCTGCATACCCCATTTCAAGTAAGTACTCATATGGGCAGAACAGTATTGGAAGCACAGATCCAAATAAATCATTAGTGTCCATCAGGAGATTGCCTTATTCAAATTGCTTTTAACTTCTTAACATTACCCTTAGCATGTGATGTTCCTGAGTCAGATAAGCTGTGACTTCTGGATGGAGTGTTGTCACCTCCAGGAACTGGGTCCACAGGGCCAAGATGTGGGAGCAAAGCCAGGCAAGGTCCTTGCTTATCTGTTCTGCTATTTTCTCAGGATTGCTCAGCAGCTGAAGGAAAGAAAAGACATTTTGAGATCAAGACAGTGTCATGGGGTAAAAGCAGTTTGTGTGCTAGTTTTAGTCCTTTTAGGTACAACAGGAACAAAACTCCCCGAAGTCCTATCAATTTAGAATTATTATTAAATATATTGTTTCCAGTCATTTTACTCCAAATAAAACTGATGGGACCTCTGCTTTTATTCTTAAAATGTCACATATTTTAGTGCAAAGTGCGTCAAAGAGTCTCAGCTGTACAACTGGAAAGCAAGTAGTGTGGACTGCCTCTGGTTTTGTGGACATTTTACTGCAGATGCAGTAAACGGGGGAAAAAAAAAAACCCAAAAAAACAAAGAGTGCATTCCAAATTATCCACCAGATGGTGCTGCAGGCCCTGAAATAATAAACCATGGCCCATCACATCCATTTTGATACTAAAAGAAGCTTTCTCAGCCATGTCACACTACAATACCAGATGGGTGATTAGGGAGCGGGGGTGAAGAACAATAAATCCCAAACCAAAACACTGTATCCTCAGCATGTGATGAAAATAGATATCCCAGAGTTTGCTATTGCTTCTCTCCCACGTTATGACATGCTGAGCCCCACCATGCCCTCCAACTCTAGGTTGCAGTTCTATGCTAGAACTGAAAAGGCCAGGAAATGCATTTTACTAGTAATGTCTGCATATCAATCTCCTTGATTTCATAGTTTCTTTAACAGGAGTTAGACACTGTACTTTACCTTCATGTAAAAGTGTACAGAACTGAGAATTAATCTATTCCTTGGGTCCCTAACTGCTTCCATGAAAGCAGTAATACTAACAGAAGTACTCCAGAAATAATACCATAGGATTATCAGTTCTTGGCTAGGTCGTTTTTTTGGGTAAGACTGCAATCTGAAAGGCTGCTTGTTTTTCACATTTTTTTTAATGCAGGTGTTTTCCAGATTGGTGGCACTGCAAACTAAACCATAATTAAAAGCAAATTCTGTGTGTGTGAGAGAGAAACAGATAAAATGTGTAGGTGGATAACACAGATGTCATCACTGAGTTTACACTGTTTAGTTACTACTGTTTTAATGACCTATCTAAAACGGCACAAGCTTTAGTACCCATTTTGGTACTGGAAAAACCAGATGCATGCTATTAGACAAAAGGTCCTGCCCAAACATTTATCTCTGCAGAGTCAGCACACTAATTTATTTATTGCACTCACTTTTATCTGCTGCATGTCAGTTTTTATTATTTATAAATTTAGTCAGCAAGCTGCCTCTTACATCACAAACTGAAAGCCCAGTCTTCAAAGAAGTTGCATTATTAAGTTGCGTTACTAGGAATAGGTGCATGATGGCTATTTTTCTAGTTTGTTGCTTAAACTTTTTCATTTATCAGAGAAGGCAGCAAGAAGGCAGAAAAAGACGGCAGAAAAGAAGGAAGGCAGGAGGGAAATTGCAATTCCTGCATCTAACAGTTAGAGTCCTACTGCACCGCCACACAGAGGAGAAAAGTTTAGCAACATCAGCAGTGCAAGTCAAATCCCAGAGAATCAGTCCCTCAGGCAAAAGCCAGCAATTAAAATGACCAAATTTGGTTCTAGCTATGCCATTCCTGTACCTGCTGCTGGGCTGCTCCTTGTGAGTGCGCCTTTCAATCCCTACTCAGGGTAGTCTGCCTTTAACAGTGACGCCACATGAAACAAATCAAGACATTTTTGAAGATGTATTTGTCTTGTTTGTTCATAAATCAAACACACAACTAAGAATAAATTTTAAAATTCCATTTACTTTCTCCTGGATTGAGTATCTATTGGGTTCTTGGGATGAACACAAAACTACGGCAGGTTAAATTCCTTTTTGCTTGTTTGTATTTCATTTTAAAGATGGACCTGAGAGTGGTTAACACAGTGGTAATGGGACTCTAGTTCCTCAGGCTTCTCCCTGCATGGTTTTTAATTGCTTTTACTTCCTTTGTGAATGACTGGTTTTCATATGTTCTATTGAAGGGGAAAAAAAAAAAAAAAAAAAAAAAAAAAAAAAAAAAAAAAGGCTTTCAGTTCACATAGTCCTGCAGGCAAAATAGTGAGTGAGCACTGTCAATACAGATCCATACACCATACAGAGGTACATATGACATCAGCACATACATTGCAGTGACAGTCGATGTTGTGCCTACGGGCCACCAACAAGATCTCAACATTTACATCTTAAGATCTATGAAAATTCATTGCCTTTATCATCAAATTATGTATAGATGGATAGAAAGCTATTATTCCAGGATGCTTAGGCAAAACATTTTCACAGTGTGCAGGAAAGCCAACGTTTTAAGAACACTCCAGAGAATGAGCTGTTCTAGCTGTTATGTTCACCTATCTGCTGCTACATTGTTCCCAGCAGCTTTCATACAACAATCAAAGCAGACTGACTATATTAATGCTGCCATGCTAAGCAACCCAAGAAGCTTTTTCAGGAGAAGAATGAGAATTGTTCAGGAATTAGAAAATATATTAATGCTGCCATTTTCTTCTAATGTATGTCTACTTAATTTGGACTTTCCCAGGTTCCTAAGTTGAAAGAAGACTCTAGATTCTGCCATCTGATCTCCTACAGCATTATAGCTTCAAAATCTACTAAAATTGAGTCAAATCATATAATCACAGAATGGTTTAGGTTGGAAGTGACCTCAAAGATCATCCAGTTCCAACCTCTCACCATAGGCAGAAACATTTCCCACTAGAACTCATGTTTCTCCAAATCATAAAATCATAGAATGGTTTAGGTTGGAAAGGACCTCAAAAATCATTTATTTCCAACCCCCTGCCATAGGCAGGAACACCTCCCATTAGAACTCACATTTCTCTAAATCAAATACATATCAAATCAGATTTCTTGCAAAGTATCCAAATAAGTTAAGAAATTTGCCATTCAAAATATTTTTCACCTATCCCTGACAAACATATAAGTTTACCATTCATAACTGGAGTGTAAATGTATTTCCAGTTTGGTTTTGCTTCAGCTTCCCTCTGTTAACTGTTATTTTTATGTTGTCCCTCCTGTCAATAAACTAAGTAAATCAAATCTTTTAAATCTCTGATTATAAAGCATTTTCACCAGCCTTTGGCTGATATTTGCATATTGACTTGGCACCCTTGATGACTTGTCTGTGTCTCACTTGAAATAAACATGGCAGAAACAAGTACAAGAGAGTAGTTCAGTAATTTCTGTGCCAAAAATCACTTTTTTTCCTCCCATGAGGCTCCCTACAGATTTACAGATCTTCATTTGAAAAGATATGTTTGTACAACCTGCCAAAGTATCTTTTCTCCTTTGGCACAAAAGCTGTAGCTGCAGCATGCCCTCAATATTTACTTTTTTTACTTCCATACACTGTTACTCAGGGCTAAGCTCATTGAAGGATGGTAAAGCAGTCCAGCTGGTGACTTGTTAAAAGTGACAGATACATCTTCTAAGTTACTAATCAAAATTATGTGAAATTGTTCTAGAAGAGAAACATTCAGAAGAAATTCTGATGGTGCCAGATTCCTTTTCTTCTCTCTCTGAAAAGTGTCTGGTCTATCTGAGTGCACTTGAAAACTGAAATGTATGGGCAGGTGCTGTTGAAGAAAATACCTGCAGCTCCACGCAAAGATGAGATAACGTCTCTTCCACAGGCAGCTCCTCTAGGGAAAAAAACCCAACAACAAAACATAAATAAATAAATCAGGTTTGAGAATAGCAGGTGTGAAATGGTAATGCTTTCCTCTTTATTTATATGAGAAATAGGTCTTCTGAAAGTGTTCCCCTACAGGGAGGTTTCTGTTTGGATGTGGACACGCCACAACCCACCTTATATGGGTGCAAGTTCTGCTTCTGTAACCTGGACCACTAAACGATTAGAAGTACTGGAATGCTGTTAGGACAAAGAATTTGGCTGTTTGTTGTCTACTCTCTCTTTTTACTAGAAGTTTACTTATTAGCCTTTGGTATTTATGGCCAACTCGAGAACTGAATGTAAACTCTCACCACTGCAAAGTCTCAGAAAATTACGTGCAAGAAATGGTTCTCTCTACTGTGCTACACAGGACTGTGTAATGATACCAGATGTCTCACTAGGTAATCATTGGGCACCTCCATACTGCCTTGTGGAGTACTTTAAAGTACCTCTCCACTACTATAGCAAGCAGCAGTGCTTTGATGTAGTCCTGAGATAATCCAACACAGGGACACTCCACTTTAAATGAACCACAGACTATAAGGCAAACTCTTCAACTCTGGCAGCTTGATTTTGCAATGTGGAACTTTTTAACAGTATCTGTAAAGACACAAAGCAGAACAACCAACAGGCCAATCCACTTTTCAGTGCCCAAATGACTCTTCTCAAACAGTACTTAAGGAATTGGAAAGGACTGAATGAGATAGGTAGTGCCTTGAAAAGACCCGTCCTCAGCTGGTAAAATCTAGGAAAAAATCATTCTCTCTCTTCATATCTAAACTAGGCTATTTTTTTTTTTTTAAATATACTACTCAGAAAAGAGTAGTATATTTAAGAGAGTCTGAAGAGACTTACAGTCCAGAATTTATCTTAACTGTCTTTAGAAACCCATAATGAGATCAGACTAACCAATACCAATATATACAGCTGAACGAATCATTTACATTCTTCCTCTAGTCACGGGAGAAAAATGAGGAAATATCAGATACATTTCATGTCATCCCCAGGTAGAAAGCACTTAAAACCAAATCGTCAGTCAGCTTTCAGACTGCAAATAAAATGATGCACATAGCACTCTGCTCAAGAAGCTAAGCAGGGTATTTGCATTTAACAAATCAGCATGCATTTCAAGAAGAACATTTGCAAATTAAGTGCCTGTTTCAGTACCAGTAGTGATTTGAAAACTGAGGTAATTGTATTTAGAAACCCAATATGTGCTCTGCAGTAGTTCTCAAGTTGTGGTCAACCAACCATACATAACTGCTATCTCCCAATGTATAAGCTTCCTCTGGTGAGAGACAGTCATCTATTATGTGTGCCTGATAACCAGAATGCCTGAAGCATGAGTTTTGTTGCATGTTAGATTTTCTCTGAGTGGTTGCAAGTAGCAAGTAAAAATATTGGTTTTTGAGTCCTTTTTGGTTTGTTTGCTTTGTTTTGTTTTATTTCCTTCCCCTCTCCCCGTCCATCTCCCCCCATAAATGGATAGAATAACATGTGCTATTCCCACCCTAAGAGTTTTAGGTACCTTAAAGGGAAATGTATGCTGGGGAACAAGACATGAAGTTGAGAACAGGACTTATCAAGCCTGTAAATCTGCAAGCATAATGTATTATGTCTGATAGTTCTTGTATACAAGCACTACATAGTGAAACTGGAAAATGGTTTTTGCTCCCTTTTAAAATCTGCTGGCCTGTGCAATTGAATCTCTTAATATAATCTGTGCAATGTAGAAAACTTCAAAACCTGTGCACAGATACACAGACGTAAAAGCAGAGATATGAAATCATGAGCTATATTCCCTGAATTCAAAGAAACAGGTGGGAGAGCAGGAATTAGTCAAGAATGTGCTTCATTTTCACAGAAGCTCATGCTGTCATTGTGGACTCAACTAAACACAAATTAAAGAGTTCCATCCCACAAATCTAGCCAGCTAGTGCTTTCACATTGAACCTAACGGGCCCGACCAGCCAAAAAAATCTTCAGCCAAACCCAGAAAATCCATTGAACAATTGAATTAGGGAGAAAAGCAGGATTATTTTAAAGACCAAGTGGTAATTAAGTAATTGGCAGAGAATACATTGCAAATTGTAAATGAGAGAGTAGGTTTTATAACCACTCATATCACCTTTCAGTTTTTTCTTTTTAGCTCAGAAAAAAAAAAAGTTTGCTCAAGAGAAAAAAAAATGCTACAGTCTTCCCCAGAATTTATGGCAATTCAGAATTGTTAAGTTCAAGTCTTCACAACAAAATTGAGGCAAAAAAATCACTAAAAGACAAGCATTTTGAGAGATACGTTAAAATGTTTTACCAATATACATACCAGGACACATACTTTAAAGTATTTAACTAAAGTAAGAAGAAAATTCTCTTTATCGGTGTATCAAAATAAACACATCAGAAAGCAAAGACAAAAAGTGCCTAAAATCTCTGAATAGTCCAAGAAATTTGGCAAGTAAACATGTATTGAAAGTGCAGCACTATGAAAAATTCAGTGATCTGAAATGTCTGTTCACGTACCCAACTTCAGCTGTGGCAAGTCAGGAATCTCCTTCATTATGAGCGTGTAGTACATGTGAAGTCCCCTTTGAGCATTCAAGAGCAGAAGACAGAGGTCTTTATGCCATCTGTATGCGTGCTGCATGCAGTTTTCAGATGGGACATAAAAGCTGCCCTGTGTAACAGAAGTATAAAGAAAATAAACCACAGAGATTAATGTAATGTTCTACATCTGTCCTAGGGGTTTCCACAAAAATCCAATTGTGGCCAGCCTTTCGTTTCTAATCAAACAGTTGTCACAAGAGAGAATATAACCATCCCTAGCTCCTGGAGACCCAACTAGCTAGGTGCGTAATCGTAATATTACCCTGTACTACAAATATACTTTGCCAAAACCATACCAAAACTATTAGATCCCAACAATAATGTTACATGTACAAAGACCCTCAGTCCAAACAGTCCAGCACAGAAGTCACTCTCCTTCAATTGTCCCACTGTGGAACTAATGTCTCTCCACAAAATAGATAGTGGATAGTGCTGCACAAAATGCATCCTCTCTGCTATAGGAAGAGGCATAGAAAGCATTGTAAAGATGGATACATTAATTTTCCTTTGTTTACTCTTATCCTAGTCTCTGCTTCTTCAAGGGCTGTAGCTTGACAGTAGGCGGTATGCATTGTTACACGTGTTAGTGAAGAAAATACAGATGGCACTGCTGTTCTATCAAGAAATATGAGCCAGTCTCTTCTCCAGGATCAATGTCTGTATTTGTACATCTCATGTAGGAGGAGATGTAATTGGACAGATCACAGCATGTTTAATACCAACATTTCCCAGACAACATATTTACACTTAGAACATAAGTTGAGTATACATTATGGTGTCATAAATCAAGCATTTTCACTCCTGTCAAAAAATGTCATTTACATAAATTACCCACATGTGAAATTTACACTGTTTGGATTTAAAATAAAACTACTTATTAAGCTGTGGGCTTGTGCACAGGATTTCATGAATAGTTGCAGGGAGTAGCTACCAAGGGTTTCTATCAGTAACAGCTCATATTTCTGAGGTCTCTGTATGCATTTTATAATTTTTATCCAACAATGCAGCAGAAAGGTATGTGAGCATTTGCAATCAATGACTTTATGTGTCTATTGTTCCCCAAAAGAGAAGTAAGAAAAGGTTATCAGAACAGAGAAGTGAGAAAACCACTTGGGCGCTGTCTTGAACTCTATGAAATATCAAGTAAATTGAAAATACATCTAGAACAGTTTTGGTTTGTTTTTTTTTTTGTTTGTTTTTTTTTTTTTTCCCCAGCATATGGGCTGCACAAAGCACCAGGATACGACTGTTGTAATTTTACGGCTATGGAGGAACATGAGCAGTTTGGGATTTAGACCACTGGGGTATCATTGATGAGATAAGCGTACAATTACTACATGCCAACTAGGCACTGATTGTCTTTTTGGACTGACAATCCCAATAGCTGTGCAACTCCAGTAGCAGCACCAAAGACTCACCAAACATGAACCATTTATATCTCCATTATTTTTCTCTCTTTGAATTCTCTAAGGGGAATTTGTATTTTGTGCCTCTTAGCTTGAGTTAGGATGCTTCCCTCAGCTTTCCCATGCAGATCTTCCAGATGCTAACTACCATTCTGTGGCAGACACAAAGGAGACTGCTAATCTTGACTCAGAGAGAAATGTTTGATGATAATTGATGGAGCTGGTTGTTCTTGAAAGTTTAAAAACTTTTATCTTCAACATGAATCTATTTTATTCTCACCATGGAATATAGCAAAAGAAATCATAAAGAAATGCTGCTTGCTGTAAACAACAGAAAATTAGAAGTGGGTTGATATTCAATGCCATGAAAACGTCCTCTTTTGCAATCCATTGATTTCTTTTTTTAGGCACCAATTACTGTGGCTACATCGATGAGCAGAAGGAAAAATGTAAGACAATTTCGTAGTTCATATCAATACTGTAACATGGTATTGTTGTGCAAATCTACACTTTAGTATGTCTGTGTCCTCTTCCAAACATTTCTGTCAATTAGCCTTACAGATTTACTTACCACTTCAGAAAATTAGTTAGCTGAGTATGAAGACAAAAATCCCCAAAATGTCACATGTCTGAAGATCCTTTAACATAAAGTCCCAAGCCAAGTACATTCAGAGACATTGCCATGCAAAAGCGACAGACACATAGAGTTATTGTCCAACTAATCCGTCTTCTGAATTTGTTCATTTATGCCAAGCTGAATTTGTTCTTTTACTATAAACACAGTTCTAGGGTTTATGCCACTAGAGAGGTTTATTATTCTTGAATAGCAAGAGTATTTATATGTGAGACTAGGGTTTTTCTTTATCAACAGAGACAAGACAGTTCCTGACAAATTGTTTTTAAGATTCTCTGGGATCAGGGGAAAGAACAGAGCATTTGCCAACATTGTAGCCATAGAAAGAAAGAAAGAGTAAACCTATTAGATTCCAAATGAGAATATTTTCCAGCAGCTGTCTGATGAATTCAGCAATGAGACTCCTTTTTATGTTGAGCAAGTTACCACTAGAGAGGTAGATGAGAGCTACAACTAATGAACTCAAGGAAACAAAAAGGTTTACCAGCTTTGGAGACTGAACTAATCTTCTGACTGCTACATTTGAAAGTCAAGAAAGTTGTACATTGTCTAATCTATAGAATTTGTTTGTTCTGCTTCTTTAAGAACTTAAAATGAGGCATCCAAATGAATCCACGATACTTAAGTAGATTCATAGAATCACTTAGATTGGAAAACATCCTTAATATCATTGAGTAAAACCTAACACTGCCAGCACTTAACTATATCCCTAAGTGTCATGTCTACACATCTTTTAAATACATGGGAAAATAGACCAACTCACACCTCACTATAACCTCCTTCTGGTAGTTATACGGAGATAAGGTCTCCCACAAGTCTTATCTTCTCCAGATGAAACAAGCCCACTATGAGGTTCCAGTAGTCTAACTCTTTCTCAGACTCCTTGATACTCCTCGATGTTCTCATCTCCTCCCAGAGCTCTGTCGCTAATCAGTCTTTCTCTCTAGGTGAATCTCCCACACATGGGTTCACTGCTTCTATCCAGTACTGGCATAAGAGTAGGGCAGATCCTGCAGCTTGCACCTGAGCAGCTTCTTGTTTCTACCAGAGCTGTCTAGAAAGATGTGTCAGTCATAGCAGGTGTAGAGTTTAGAGAGGACAGGGCCTTATTCTGGGTAGATACCACTGCTCCTTCTTTGAGCTGGCAGAATTAGAGAGGCCTTCCTGTCTACCCTTGTGCATGAACTGGAGCTGCTCAGTTCAGAAACAGGTCTCTCATGACAGCTGCAAGTTCCTGGTGGGTCTTTCTTCTCCCCAAGGTCCCTTTTGGTTGTGGAAATGCCAACATGCACTGCACTAGAGTGCTCTGCTGCTGATCCCATCAACACAAGAGCTGCTCACCTCAGGAACTGAGTAAATGTAAAATAGTTCATAGTTTTTTGCTTTCCAGTAGCAAAATAGAGAAACTCATTTTCTAAAGAGTTAGGTGAGCACCTAAGTGTAGATATTACATAAAAAAGGATGTATTACTTAAGGTATATTTGCAGGGTGTCATGAAAAATCATGTACACATAGCCTTAATTTTTCTATTTCTGAGTTTACTGAAGAGGATAAGTAAAACCTACTCAAATGTGAGATACAAATAATTGCCTAACATTTTGGAAATTGAAAGGCTTCAGCTCAATTTTGTCACAAAGCTAGATTCCAGCACTGAACTACCACTGGCCCTTGTTCATTTGTCCTCTAAGTTGTTTTTCCAGATTTACCCAAGCACGTAAAATTGCCTACAAAATCAACAATCTTGAATAAACTAAACATTGTTGACAATACCCCTTTTGAATGCATTTAAACAAATCAGGCTTTTAAATGAATAGGTTTCCTGTGTAATGTTTTTTTTCAGTCAACAGATTTCTCCTATAATTAGAGCATATTACTTTATAATGTACTTTTCCTTTATAACAAGAGAAAAAATTACTTGAGAAAAGCAAACACTGTAATTAAATAAAGTTCATGACAATCATTATTCAAATGCCGAGAACAATTTGTGAATATCCATTTCCACTGTACTAAATCTATTTAACATCAAAAAGCACCAATTAGATTTTATGCTTTGTAATATACAGCAAGTTGTTTGTATTTGTTTTGTATTAAAGCAATTTCACAAGCTATGTTAACACTGTGCAACACTCAACAATAGCACTAACAGCTGGTAAAGAGAATTCCTTACATTTTGTCTAATTCCAAATGGCATTTCACAATTCAGATTTGAATTCAAATTGCTTGTCAAGAATATTTTAAAACACTAAGAAGCTGTTCCAGGCTAAATGGACAAGTTTTGCAGTTTCCACAGTATTTCATTAGCACATAGAACAAACCTACCTTGCTACTTCTGGTGAAAATCTAGGGAACTGCTTGCAAGAGAGAAAGAAATCTCAGCATTTCAAGATGAATGTAGCTTTTGAAAGGAAAATGTCCATTCTTCTGCATTCTCATATTGGTTACCTACCATATACATTTTATTCCAGTTTCAAACTCACTGAACAAAGAGATTCTTCATCTCCTTAGTCAGTAAATTTGAGAGACCATTATCTAACATAAGAGATTTCGTTCTATTTAGTTGTTAGAAGTGAAATGATAGTTAGGGCTTGAGAGAATACATTAGTGTTTACATCTCATTATCATTCCTTGAAAAAAAAGCAAGACAATTAAAAGATGATAATTGGGGATATGAGCAGAAGAATACTCTTTCATGTGTGTAGGAACACAAATGATGAAAAGGGATATTTGTATTTTGTAATTAAAGAAAAAGTAAACCAGGAGGAGACGCAAGAGTTGTATCACGCAGTGTATACTATGTCGGTTATCTTATACTTTTTAGTTATTGATAAAAAACCACGCACAATAAAACAGACAAAAATTCACCATTTATTGGGATCTTTGCATCAAATAACACTTGTATGGGAAAACAATCTCCTGACCAGGACAGTTGGTTACTGTCCAGAGGATGGTGCAAAGGACCTTACAGTCATCTTCATCAGGATCATGTGAGACTCTAACTGCTGCTCTACTGAATTCCTGCTGTAGTGCTGTGTGACCACTCCAGTACATACATCATCAATTGCTACAAATGATCATAAACCACATATGAAACATCCCATCAATATCTCATATAGAATCATAGAATCAGTTGAGGTTGGAAGGAACCACAAGGATCATCTATTTCCAACCCCCCTGCCATGGACAGAGATATCCTAATCTGTATCAGGCTGGCCAGAGCCTCATCCAGCCTGGCCTTAAACACCTCCAGGGATGTGGCGCAAACCAGACCCCTGGGCAACCCATTCCAGGGTCTCACCACTCATGGTGAAGAATTTCCTCCTTATGTCCAGCCTGAATCTACCCACCTCCAGATTTGCTCCATTGCCCCTAGTCCTGTTACTACCAGATATCCTAAAAGGTTCCTCCCCAGCTGTTTTTGTAGGCCAAATGTTTATGAAAGACTGTTCTAGAGAAACCTCTGCAGGAATACTTCCTACTGACCATCCTGACCATCTTACCTGTGTTCACCTTAATCATTTCTGCATCAGGAACCTCCCGTCAGAATCTCTGGGACAGCCAGACTGACCACTCAGTATGTTTGTCACTATATCAGAGCTTTTCAAGGAGCTCTTTCAAAGACTCTCTGGATCTGATAAAAATTTCCACCTCGAAAGATTTTACAGCAGTGATTTAATATTGTTTCTAATTGTTGTCACCTTTTCTCAGGTTGATCTATTCTCATCCATATAGACAATAAACTGAGGGATTCCTGGACCACCAACAAATTAATGGCTAAGTTCATGGAAGGTCCATACAGCCAGAATACTTACCTCCTGCTATTTGATAACTATAGGATGAACATGAACTTCATATTTAGAACACATCACTTACATTCACAGCTCTTGCCACTGATCATAGAATCATAGAATCATAGAATGGTCTAGGTTGGAAGAGACCTCAAAGATCATCCAGTTCCAACCCCCTGCCACAGGCAGGGACACCTCCCACTAGATCAGGATGCTCAAGACCTCATGACAAAATGTTTTCTTTTTCAGAAGTTGACATAATTTCCAAAAGATTCCTATTATATATATTGCAGTTAAGATAAAGTCCCTACTAAAAACAAAAGGTTTGCTATATCTAGCCCTGCACAGAGACAGAAAGCAAACATGGTTTTACTAAACGGCTAAAATTATTTCAGCTTTTAATTTCTCCTGAACTTCTCTTCTCTCCCTTTTTGAAGCCTTTGTTTTTATTTCTTGTGGAGAAATCGGTGGTAGAACCACAGATGTTCCCTTTCCATATGAAGGGACTCACATGATTGTGAATGTTGAGGGAGGTATGATCTATCTCTGTTAATCACATTGATATTGTGAATGTAAAATGTAAAATCTACAGCTTGAGCAGAGGGCACCAGTGGTGAGAGACAGGCAAATTCTTACCCCATTTACAGAAACTGGTTGCTGTACAATCAAAGAATCACAGAATGTTAGGGGCTAGAAGTGACCTCAAAAGATTTAGTCCAACCCCCTTGCCAGAGAATGACCACCTTTGTTTTTCTTTACAGTCTAGTTTTAATTATTTTTTTTTAATCCCACTTCTCCCCCATCTCCTTCCTTTACACTCCAGTTCCTCTTTCTCCCCATCTTCCTCTTTTCCTCTCTCTCCTTTTCCTCCCCATCTCCCTCCTTTCAGCATCACCTCCCCCTTTCCACCATATCTACCTCGTTCCCACCCCACATTGTGTTACCCCCTTTTTCCTCCAAACTCAGAGCACCTGGGTTCTGTTGGAGTCTCCTCCCACCCCAGGTGTGGCCACTTTACCCTCCCTGCCCATTCCCCGTTATAACCAGCCCCAGGAAAGGCAGAAGTCCCAAGCTTGCCCAGCTGGGCAGAGGGATCCTCCTCCCATCATCACTGGTGAGTCCCTGTGATGTGCACTGGGTGAATGGTGGAGGGGATCAAAGGCTGGGGGGCCTAGTGGCCCCCCCGGTTAGGCAGGATAGATAACTTATGATTGCTCTAACATAATCCACAGGTGCTGGCTGGGTCTCCTTATTTAGGCTAAGCTCCTTTCTGTTTAGCTGCTGCTTTCTGCTTGTTCATGATAAGTTGAAGTACTTGGCAGAACTGGAAGCTCCCAGGTGAGTTTTCACAGAATCATTTAGAATGGAAAAGCTCTCCAAGATTATCTAGCCCAACCTTCAACCCAACACCACCATGGCCATTAAATCATGTGTCAAAGTGACATGGCCACATATTGCTTGAAAACTTCTAGTAATGGTGACACCACCACCTCCCTGGGCAGCCTGTTCCAATGGCTGACTACTCTTGCAACAAAGAAATTGTTCCTCATGTCCAACCTAAACCTCCCATGGCACAATTTAAGGCCACTTTTGCTCATTCTTTCACCTGATGCTAATAAGAAGTAGTACTGGACTTATCTTCAATTACTGATTTTTCTGGTTTGACTCATTTATTTTTACTTAAGTGCAAAGATGTTAAGGAGATTGCTATTGCTTCTCTGACAATTTTGTGCTCTTTTTCTTGTAGCTTCAGCAGAGCTGGGTAGCTCTCACCTCTGAAAAACATTTGTATGCGAAAAACTGCAAGGTGGAAAGCCCCAGTTTTTCTTTGCTTTTAGTTTTCCTTTCCTTTTTTTTTTTTTTTTTTTTTAAAATTATTTTTTTTTTCTTTTTTGCTTNTTTTTTACAACTACTTCTTTGTTCCTGTATGCATCCCCTCATGGCTTTTCTGCTGTGATTGCACTTTTGTGCCTATAATATCTTCAAAGTCTCAGTTACATCTCCATATGCCAGGGCAACATACTCATGTTGTCTATGGCAACATCAACAGGATTTTAGATAGTGCTTCCTCTGAAGCAATGACATAGCTTTAAACTGGCTGAAAAAATATTTAAGAAAAGCCCATCAGAGACTAATTTCAGAGCTCACACAATTCCTTACCTAGGTGTTTCAAAGCAAAGTATTTTCTCAACTGGGTGAGAAGTCAAACTGGAGAAAGAGGAGGTGGCAATAATCAAGCTTAAAGTCACATTTATATACCAAGTTCACATGGGATAAGGGCACAGAAATCTGAAATGTGACCTTCCATCTTGCTCTTAATTTAATAAATTCCAGTTCTAGTAGAGCAAATGTAACTCGACAAACATGAATCACCCCAAGTGTAAAAATACAGAATACACTCAGAAGTTACATAGCTCATCTTGCTTCCAATGCTGTGTTTGTGCTACTTCAGTATGATAAATGAATGTTCGCTCTGTTTGCAGTGATACTCATGAATGTCAAATTGTTTCTCCTCCTGCAAGGAATTTATGGAACTGATTTGCAGCAGGCCAGAAGTAATGACAAAGAAGTTTAAAGTGATTTTAGTTGGCTTTTGAAAAGTTATTGGAAAAAAAAAAAAAAAAAAAGATCACTTGGAGTGGTTCTTGAACTCTGTCAGTCTGTCTCTTGATGAATTCCCTGCTCAAGAAGTTCTTGGGAGTCAGTATCACTTAATAAAACCCACATAAATATTGAGCAAAGACTTTGGAGAACAAACAAAACAAATTTTTCCTATAATCATCCTCCTGATCTTTTTAAAGGATAGGCCTTGGGAGAGCAGTCTGCAGCTAGTGACCATGGAGGAAAAAGTAGCAGGATTCTTTGTCAAGTAACACCTCACGATGCTGGCTTCCTGCCCACAGTGTCCTGTCTCTTGCAATTTGTGCAAGATTATCAGAATGAAAGCACTAGACTTGAGACCCTTGCATAAGAGGAACCATCAGGCTTGAAAGAAAGACAACCTCTGAAGAGGTAGAAGAAAATTGTCATGGTCAGCAGTAATGGCTGTGTCTCAGCATTTCAATAACATAAGTAACTGTTCAAAATGCGAGCGATGGGTTTCTCAATTAAAAGTGGCTGAGAAAGAAAAAGTGAAGAATATACTTGATAGGAAATTTTAAATCTAAAAATACCATTGTAGTAAAACAAAAATATTTCACAGATCACATTTATTTCCCCTTGAGTTCTAGAAGAAAAAATCTGGTAAAACAGTCAAATTTCCAATCGTCTCATAGTGACAGTCTTAGAACAAAACATGTTGATTTTTCAATTCAAATAAACCATGCCTTTTTAATTTTCTCTTTTCATCAAGATCATGATCAAATAACACTATATCATGCAGTTGAAAGGTAAAAAATAATAGAAGGCTTGCTTCCCTGAACAGGTGTTTTGGTTAGGGGGTTTTTTATTGGTGGTGGTTTGTTTTGTTTTTTTGTTCCCCCCCCAAAGTTTTGTTTAGGGACATTTAACAGTTTTTCAATTTCTATTCAATAGACATGAAAACAAATTCTGACATACCTCAGCTTGTCTGAAATCTACTTTCCACATAATTTTGAAAATAACCTAGTGTCTGAAGGTCAGATTGTAGTCTATATATTACTACAGGGGTCTACAATCATGATAGCTCTTCACATAAAAGCACATGGAGAGTATTCTTTAGATGTCCTTAAGCAACTCTGACAATGCTGAATAAGAAGGGATTCCACTTCCCAAACCTGATCTCAGGTGTTATATATCACCACAGAGAAAATTAAAGCCATAAAAACATTTTTGTAGCAGTAAATTAAGTACTGAGGGAGATGTCTCATAACAGTGAGAGCAGGTGTCTGACAAGAGGAATACTTCTTCCAAGATGAGCACTAAATCATCTGGCATAAGAAAAGTCATATGCTTTGCTTTCTCTCTGTTGGATATATGTATGCAAATGACACGTATTAGTTATATCTTCATCTTGTTATTATTAAGACCTCTGTCTGGAATACTCACAAAACACACTGAAGTATCTTTTACCTGAGAGAGATAGTATAGCAATACTGAATAGCTATTTTATGAAAACAAAACCCCAACCAAATAAACAAAAACCCAATGGAGTAAACAAAACCCCCAAGCAAACAAAGAAAAAAAAAAACCCAAAAAACCCCACCCCCACAAAAAAAACACAGAAAACCCCCAACCAAACAAGCAACAACAACAAAAAACCAACAAAGCAACAGTAGTTGATTTTCAAATAGTTTGAAAGTGATCACTTACGTAACAGAGGGGCAAAAAAAGGATATTTATATGTAATTTAAAATTTATTACTTAGAAATACATATATATATGGTGTAAAATCTGATATCTTAAATAAAATAACACAGAGATTACATCAAAAAGGGCCTGAGTACAATGTCCTTTCTGATTAAAAAGAGTCCATGCTGCTTACTCACAGATAAAGAAAGCAAATCCACTCCTGGTGCTGTGATCAAACAAGGACCCCTGAGCTGAAGGACTGCCTTGTTATTGCACATCCCTGCAGGCAGCAGGCACAAAATCAGGTTTTAAAATAATACTTTTTAACAGTCTTTCTCTCTCTCATATGCATGTATATACTCACACACATAACAAGAGATCCTGTTCAATGGCATAAAATCTCTCAGTGTCATTAGAATTGGCATTCAGGACAACAGAAAACACCAAATATCTTTTGATTTCAGCTTTACACATAGCAACAGGGAAAAATAATCTAAGCTGCTTCTCTGTCTAGGATGTAGATGACTTAGTGCTATGTAATTGCATATGTAAAGGAGCTGGTAGAAGGATTTATCTATGTACTGTTTCATACTAAAATGCAAAAATAAATAAATAAACAAGTATGTGCTGCTGAATATTTATAGCTTACTAATAATTTTATCTTAGAAAGTTTGTAATTAATTGCATAAGCAACAAAAATCAAAGTTCCAGCTTTGTTCACATAGGAATGCTGAGATTAGTATCTATCAAAGCTTTTATCTTTGGACTGCAAACGTGTCCAGCTCAGTTTATCACCTGGATTCCCTCCATAGCACATAGAGACAAAAAGACATTTCTTTAACACAATTTGTTCCCTCTACTTCGAATGTTGAGGTCAATCAACGTTAACTCCCTAGAACTGCTCCTCACTTCTGCAGACAATGCATGAAGGAAAATTGAACCAGAAACCTGAATGCAGATAATGCAGATGGACAGAGAAGTTCCGCTCCAGTGCTTACTTTAAACAAAACAAAACAGAAAAGTAATTAATTCTATTTTTAACTGTCTTTTTCTAGAAAACTGTGGTGTTTCAGGGCTTAGCACTAACAGAGCTTCTAATTTACTTTTTAAATTCTCCAGCTTTTGGTCTAAAACTCAGGATTTAACTAGGGGTATTATATTTATGTCAGCCTGGAAACACTGAAATACCAGTGGTGACCAAAACAACATGCAAACATTTGCAAGCTTTGGTTTTATCTAGCAGTTGTCATTTATAAAGTCTGAAATGCACCATAAATAAATCTGTATCTTGCACATAAGATAATGAATGCTCAGAAAGATAATCTAAGCATTTCAGGTGCAAGCAGAGGGACAGAGCTAGTGGGTCTAGTGTGAGCTTAGCAATCCTCTAATTTGCATAAAAATCAGGAACTGGAAGTATCTGATATGGAAGTGAAGAGCTGTTTAGGGAAGTGAAAATTCCACCTTGTGTTGTCCCCAGTGTTCACCGCAGAAGGACATGGCTATGGCTATGGCTGGTAGAAGAGCCAAATGAAGATACTTCGCCAGCACATGTGGGCTAGTCTGGACGTGACAAACAAATTAGTTAAAACCAGTTCTTTTGCAGATGCCATTTCTTTCATGTATTTGGCACAATATGCTATGAACCACAGTGAAGTTCTGTCGTAGTGCATGTACCAAAGTACTTGGCTCAGTGTTGCTTTCTGATGCATGGAAACAGAGTAAATGGTCACTCTGAAATGTTGCTTACTTAATAAAAGCAACAGCAAGGACTACAGATTCCTATTTAGAAATGCCAGGCTCTATTAAATCCTGCCAGTCACTGCCACAGAGAAAGTGACTTCAGGCTTGGATCTCTGTTCATGTGTGACTAGAGCTACAGGAATAATTGATTTTACAGTTCAGTGCCCAAACTGGCAGAAAAAAAGAATGTGTTAAGTCAACTCAGAAAGAAAGAATTTCCTTGTTCAGAATAAGATGAAGCACCCTCATGCACATCCCCTTAATGTTCTATAGCTACAAATTAAAATGGCACTTAAACTCATCTGTACATTATGAAGCTAGATAAATTGCTATGTGCTGAATCATGTCAGACAGTACAGGATGCCATACCAATTTTTTAAGCTGGGGAACAATAATCAGTAGAATGCAGAGAGGATATTTTGACCTACTATAATACATACCTATTTCACATTTTCTTACAAATATAGTGGACTGAACTCAGAAATCACATCATCTCTTCTTATAGCTGACCTCAGTATTTGAGCTCTGTCACTTGTTAGGAAAATGGCATACCAATGGGCTGCAGCATATAAGAGGAGAGGTAGGGTGACACTGTATGCTCTGCATGTCATTCAATCTTGAGATATAAACCAAGTCGCACTGCACTTGTCCCGCTTCTGCTCCATTTGGGTTTCCTGATATTTGGCTCCTTTTCTGCCTTTCCAAAATATTCATAGATACTGCTTCAAAATCACAGTGATCAAATATGTGATGGACACTATTTTTAAGGTAGAGTATTATCACTTGAATCAGAGGAAGACAGTCCTGACTGATATCCTGCCACTTAGAAAAGGACCAGCACTGCAGTCTCATTAGAGGGATGTACCTCCAGCAACCAAGCTTGCTTTTGTTATGCAGCAGATCAAGACAATGAAAATTTAGCTTGGGCCTAGTGAAATTTGACAATAAGCTGTGCTTTAATTGTGTAAAGCCTGCAATACAGCAGTGCACAAAGCTGAGTCTAAAAAGCCCAACCACTTTGCACCCTGTTGTTCTCTTAAAATAAAACTATGCTCAGCTACAAAGATGTTCACATATGGAGGAAAAGTTAATTTCTTCAAACACTGGATCGTCACATTGTCATAATGGATCCACTCTGATGGATTTTTGTTACTGTTACCTGAGAAAACAGTGATTTCTTTTGAAAACTGCTTTCCAGATTTGCTGATTGAGTGAAAAACATCAGCCAGGAAGTTCTAGTGCTTAGGATCATGGCGGTACAAAAATCATGGTTAAGTTATACAAAACAGTAATTCAAGTTAGAGAAATGTACTTCATTTGAAAGGTGACTTCATTGGTGCAACCTATTAAATGTAAGCCAAGTAGAGCCAAATAGGGTTCACAGCTAGAAAGTATGCAGTTTGGTGACAAAATGGACATGGGTCCTGATCTGTGCAGAAGAGGAAGGGAAAATTAAGTGGAGACATAAGACTGGAGTCTTTGGAAAATGTGCAGTAAATAAAGGGAGATGGACTGCTGTTTACTCCAAGAAGTAGTATTTTGTTTCTGTAAATATTCTTTCATAACTGAAGACTTACAAGTAGAAATAGAATTTGCTTCTTAGATATAATTAAGATGAGTGTGCTTGACATTTGTGCAGAAGGAAAGAGCCAAAGGAAAATAGCTTCCCAGTGGGTCATTTTAGTTCTTGATCACACATAGGAGAACAGAGCTAAGATGCCAAACACAGCCACCCAAATCTGTGTAATTGAAAGTTTTGTCCAGAATTCAATGTCGAGGCCTGTATAACCAGAGCAGTTTCTGCATGCTGGTTAATTACCTTTGTCTTCAGAAATTAAGATAAGAATTATAATAGTCATAGTGTTATTTCTGATCTCTTCCTCAGCTTGGTAAATTTAAACATTAATAACACTGTCAAACAATAGCTAAAGAGGAAATATTTAGTTGTCTTTTCGCAGTGACAAATTACTGCAGCCTTTATAGGCTCATTTTTAAAGCAGTTTGACATTTCATTACTAAAGCAGATTTTAATTTAATTTTATTGTTTCTTTCCGCCTGTTACACAGCCAGTGTCACCACGTAGGTTCCTATGAGTCATAGGTAGGTGGAAAGAAATCATGTCTCTATTGACAGCAGCATTTTTATTATTATTATTATTATTTGCAAATGTGGTTGCCTATGCCACTATTTCTACTTGGTTCCAAACTGACTTCTCATTTTTCCCGAAGATGTGAGTAAAATATGCTGATTTAAATATTCTCTGTCAAACTGAATCAGAAGTTCAACAACTCTTGTGTTTTGCAATCAATCACAATTAAGTATTAAAAGATCACTGAGGAGACACAGGTCAACAAAGAAAAGAAAATCCAAACCCAAGCCCTGACAGCTTCAGAAATTGCACAGCTTCAGGCAAAGCCTTCCACAATTGCCCAAATATTGGTTTATGCCACAGCCCTCACACTTGCCATCCTTTCTGAATGAGGACTGTAGGAATTCTCAGTGCTTTCATTTGCACAGTTGTGGTGAATCTTAGAAAGTTCAGAGAAGTATCTTCTGGCAATGTGTTATACCTGCTATCCTTTTGTCTATAAAAATGGAGGGGAAACAAATCTTCTTATTGTTTCTAAGTATGCCATTTTTCAGGAAACCTGACTTTTGCCCACTAATGTATAGTGGAAAATGGTCAACAGAATACCTCTTGCAAGATCATACTCCAAGGTTTATTGTAAAGCTGAGTAAGAAAAATCCGCTTCTGTTCCTTTCCCAGTTATTTTGCTGGAGATAATTCTATGGTTCAGAGAGTTCCATTGCTCAGATAATTCAAGCTTTCAAAGTGACCAAATGAGATTCATTGCATTTTTCTCTTAGCAATGTTTCAATTTTTTTTTTTTTTTAGGAGTATTACTTTACTTCAACAACCATAACCCAAAATAATCATTTGCAGCCCTGTCTGCAGGCATCTTCCTTCTTGCAAACAATCAGTCTTCACAAGAAATGCTCTGCTTTGGCATAGGTGCTGTAATGATGGTCTGTTTGCTTTGATGTGGGGGGTTTCTGTGCCTTCTGCTGCAAGGAAACAGCTCAATATCTAATGCTGTAGTTACAGTGTATTCCTGAAATCTTCACTTATGACACTTTCAGGCAATGAATCATTTATAACTATTTGACATGCATGCAAATATACTGCAAATTACAAAGCCAATTATAAAACAATATGCAGTCCTTTTTGTCACTTCAGAAATCAACATTTTCTGTTTTAACACTGAAACAGAAGTAATGGCTAATCAGAAACTTTCCTGGGTATGTCACTATAAGGAAATTATATTAATTTGTTAAAATTTATTGCAACAAAATGAGGAACTTCTGAGTAGCTGGAGCTGCACAGATTTGCATAAGTATTACATTTTCACAGGCTCATTTTCCTAGCCCAGTCGATACCTCCTGTATTATGCATAGTACATGTACCAGCCCTCAAGTAATTCACACTCAAAGACAATCAAATTTCATGATCCATGAGTAGCTTACCAATTTTTTCCCCAGAAGGCTGTCACTATATGGTTTTAAATAAAATACTTATAGTGAGCTCAGCAGAGGAGAAAGGTTTGACTGACAGCTCTGGAGATGCAAACTGTTCACAAAAGAAACACAGTATGTAGAGCAGAAATGGCTTTAACGTACCCAAAAACATTACTTAACACTGCTCTGGAGGCTCTCCTCTGTCCTGTTCAGGCTTTTACCCTTGCTTCTCATCAGCCAACTCTCTCTACCAGTGGCTGCTAGAGCTAATTCCAATACAGATGTTGCATATTCAAGATCTGTCACACATAAGATGACAATGACTTTTGGTTTGGGTTGTCAAAGAACAGTTATACAGAGTCCTCATTTGACTTTATTCCCTTCTCTTGCACATAGAAAGATGATGGTAAGATCTTATTGCAGCCTTCTAATATTTTAAAGGGGTCATGTATGAATGACAGGGAAAGGTATTTTAAGAGGGTCTGTAGCAACAGGACAAGGGGTAAAGGTTTTAAACTAAAGTAGGATAGCTTCATGCTAAATATAAGGAAGATTTTTTTTATGATGAGGTTGGTAAAACACTGAAACAGATTGCCCATAGACACTGTAGATGCCTCATCCCTAGAAACATACCAGGTCAGGTTAGACAGGACTTTGAGCAATCTGATCTAGCTGAAGATGTCCCTGCTCATGGCAGAGGGGGTTGGAATCGATGACCTTCAAAGGTCCTGTTCAATCCAAACCATCCCATGTTTCTATGAACTGACAAAGAGTAAATGTGATAGGAATGGGCCATTGTTCTTATCTGACTTACTAGATATTGGAGGCTACAGACAAATGATGCTTTAGCTCCTTCACACATCATGACACATACAACTGTCCTTGGGTATACAGTAACTGAGTGCACAGTGTTAATACACCAGACCCTATTCAAATACCATTCTATTTGAATGCTGGGAACAGCAAAGGTAAATAACAGTGTAAAACTAGACTGACTCAATCCTGATTTCCCTAGGTTTATGCCAGTAAAAGAAGTAATGTAAGCTCATATGCATCTGATTGTGTCTACAGACCCCTGCTGTCACTTGGAGATTGGCTTCTACAAAAAAAAGACAAAGTGGTTGGAAAAATAGGGAGTCTCTTCTTATTCCCCAGTCCCTGAGCTGTTATTTGGGACACTTGCCAATAGCAAAGGGCTACCTTCTAGATGATGGATCTCAACTGTGCTGCTGTTGGCATCTGTGCTACTGTTGGAAAGGCTGTCAGCTCTCTCAGAAGCTGAGAGTTGATTAGGTTCCTTTTCAAGAACTCTTTCATCTTCAGCCAGTGGAAATTATTGTAGTGTTCTTTAAGGCATGTGAAAACAATTTTTCAAAAAAGTATCACTGTGAAAAAAAAATACTTAGAAGAAAGTAAAACTGATTCACAGAGTACTCTATCAAAAAGTAGAGAACAGCAAAGTCCACTTCCTAAATGGAACAGTAAGAAGGCTGTTCCTGCTGCCCGTGTACTTCATTTCAGGGAAGAAAGCAAGCAACATCTGTCCCAAGCATCCACCTATGAGCTTTTCAAAGCTGAAAGCATGTCGATCAAGTGAATGACTGCACAAACCACATCAGTGGATTTCAGTCCGAAAGAAAGAAATTATGGTGATAGAGGCCAAATAAGTTCTTCAGTATATAGCTGTAATAGTAGCGGGGAGAGAGAAGTAAATTCTCCATGCTCAGTCTGCCATTTATCACTCTACTCACAACTACTCTAAATTAGGGAAAACAAAAAAAAGCTATAAAAGTCTGTGTTTGGCTTTTTCACAGTGGCATCCAGAGAAACAGTAAGATTTGTAAAGAGAATGTAGCAGAAATATTTGTATAAAAAATGCACAGATCTGATTTTTTGAATACACAAACTGCAGAAAAATACCAACAGTTAAGAAATGTAGAATGTAAATTCTATTGTTTTTCAAAATGAACAATTGCCACTTCAGTATAATCAATTCCTGAGGATTTTCTCCAGAAGGACACTCTATCATCACCCTGTCTGGAGTTTCTCAAGAATCTCCAGGTGATTTCCTAACATTTTCATTGAACACCCACAGTGAAGAGATTGCAAATCTTTTTCAGCGTTACATTTTAGGCCTAATCCAAATTTAATCTGGTTTTTTTTTAGCTCTATTGTAATGCAAATCATTGTCTTGCTCTACCTTGCATGTGACAGACCAAAAAATAAGAGCCACGGAAAAGAAATATGCCAGTGATTGAAGGAATCATTTATTGTCACATTATTAGTTAACCATGTTTTCTGCTACACTAGGAAATCATTTATTTCTTTCTAAAGATCAGCCATTTCTCTTCAGGCAACTGAAGACTAAAGACTTCACCAGTAATTATCATAAATGGTGCCCTGGACACACTGATTAAAGATCCTTGTCATTACACCTTATAAAGAACAGTATATCAGCCCTTTCACTATTTCAGAATAATTATCTGTTGGACATCTGCTGGAGTCCCAGTCACAACTAATCACCATTTATGTAAGCAAAGCAACGAAAGAATCACGTTCCTTTAAAATCATCCATTACAAACACAGGCCAACACAGAAAATATGTGCTTTCTGTACCACAATCACACGAAAGAAGTTTGAGACCAAAAATGAAGTAGCTTCTGTGTAAAATTAAAAATCCTGAATTAAATGCTAGTGTAAACTATGCTACTGTCATCTTTATTAATTCCATGAAGTAACTATAAGTAGAAGTTATTCTAAATACTGTTTTGTTTAGTTAGATCTTTTTTATTAAGATCTACATAACATCTACCAGCTATCTCACATACTCAAGTTGTAAATTGATAAAATCAGAATCTTAATTATGCCTCAAGTTTGTAAAGAGTCAGGCATTGTTTATAAAGCTTTTCCATTGGTATGCAGTCAAGAAAAAGAAAAACAAAAAAGATTAAAAAAGCATTGGCACTTTCACAGAACTTCAGACACATTAGGTGCCTTTCTTACTCTTTTTTCTAGTGGGAAAAAAAAACCTTTCTAGTTACAAAGAGGGGGAAAGGCACAGACACCCAGCCCTTCCTGAAAAAGGAAATAGTGGGGCACGAGTCTTTTGCAAAGGTAACTTTTTTTTTTTTCTTTTAATCATCTGTCACCCCTATTCCCTCTCCTTCAGTCTTTCTCTTTTCATTATTTGATGCACAACCTTCCCTTTTCAAGAGATGGGGGGGAAAAAAATGTATAACTATATAACTACACAGAAGAAAAGAAGAATAAAATACAGATGACTCCTCCATGATGTAAAAACATGGGATGGAGTAAGGTTTTGGTGCTTGGCTGGAGAGGCCTAGGCTTTTCACATGTTGCTGAAAAGAAGCAAATGCTAGCAAAATGTCTGTGGAAAACAACTCCTCTCATCAATGCAATTTTATTTGACTGATACTCATAGTCAGGCATAAACTAGGGATAGCTACATCAATGTTAGATGGCAGAATAACATTTCCTTTCAAACTCCAGTGCTGTATTAATGGGAAGTCATATGATTAATCAATGTGATTACTCAGAAGTCAATCCAGCTGCAGTGCTACTGCTATCCAAATGAAAATAAGATTACTCTGAGTACAGTTTATTAATAACCCCCAGTATGTCACTGACTCAACTTGATTATAACACAGCAGGCATGTGATGCACAGTATTACAAAGACATTAAAACATGTTGCAGAGTAAGACATAAAACTCCTGAACTATAAGTGGCCATTCAATTTTTAGTTCTGCAAGGAACAGCTTGTTTTTATTTTGCTGTAGATGTAGGATGTGTAGATATTTTTCAGTCTCCAGGTCTTATGACTGTTGAGATGACCTGAAAGCATGAGTCAGTGTGATGTTAAGATACAGACCTTGTAACATCTGAAACAACCTCTTGAACTTCCTCACAGAGGAAAGCAATTTAGCAGACCCAAAGGGGAATTCAGTTGTCCCTGAGGGAAGCAAGTAACATGCAGCTCATGAGTCTGCTTCATCCCAGTAGATCTCCCAATCCTGCAGTAGACATGATCCTTTTTTGACATATATTCCCTTTAAGTATAGGCTCTGAACTGAAGAGATCTTGAGAAAGTAGCAGCATCTTCCTTCATATTTAGATGAACACAAAATATATTATTTCAAAGAGAAATATCTTTATTGCCTTAATTGTTCTTTAAAGGAAATATACAGTACAGATAGAAATACAAAGGGAGGAAAGGAGGAATAGAGCAAGATACCTGTTTGCTGGGTACATGACTGGGAAGAGAACAGAAAACATTTTAAAAAGTCACTAAGGACAAAATAGGATTAATTAATGTCACTACTGAGCTAAGCCAAGAAATGAGGAACCTGTCAGTGGTGTTCACAAGTCATTTAGGGAGAGCTAGGGAAAACGCACATATACAGTCCAAAGCCACTGGCATTTAATTAGTCTCTGCACTGAGAAGTCAGAAGTGCAGAACAAGCTGCCATCAGGATCTATCATTAAGCAGCAGCAGCTCAGCAGTCCAAATACAGAAGATTAGTTCAGAGAGTACCAAGAGGGGCTGATTATTGATATAGATTTTCTTTGTAAAAGAAAGCAGTCACTTGCATTTTCAGTAAAGAAAAAGCAAACCAACTACATAAACTAGATGAGAACTTCCACAGTCAATATATGTGTTCGAATATTGTCTGAAGCACACCTGGTGGGTCAAACCTAGCTGGCCACCAGGAATCCAACAAACCACTCTATCTCTCTCTTCCTCAACATCACAGAGAGAGAAAAAGCAAGAAGCTCATGGGTGAAGATAAGGACTTAAAAATTTCTCACATGGCCAAACAAGATTCTACTGAAGAATCTAATTTACTTTATTACTAATTAAACACAGTAGAATGGGAAATAAGAACAAATTGAAACTCATCATCCTTTAGGTCACAGCCACCTGGTCCAGCATAGGGTCCTCCACAGGCTGCAGTTTGACAACCTGCATCACCATGGTCCTCACCAGGGGCTGCCAGGAATCTCTGCTCTGGCACCTGGAACACTCCTCTCTTCCTTCTTCACTGACCTTGGTGCCTGCATAGTTGTTTCTCTCATTCTTTTTTCTCACAGCTGCACAGCATTTTTCACACTTTCTTAAATATGCTATCATAGATGTGCTACCAACATCAGAGTTCAGATTTGCCCAGTAGTAAATTCATCTTGGAAGTGGCTGGAACTTGTTCTATTTAGCAGAGTTGGGAAGTTTCTAATGTCTTCTCACTTCTGCTACCAAAACTGTGGCACATAAACCAAATACCCCTTACCACTCTACTGAATATGACACTAATGAGGGCAAAGTCTACTTTTGTGAGCTGGTGTGCTTCCTGACTTTGTAGAACTTATGCCAAAGATATACATTAAAACAAGAGAAAGTCTTTGCCTATTATCATACATCATAGATAGAATATGCAAAAAGGCGATCACAGACTATTAAATTAAAATGCTCAGATCAAGAACAGATGTCATGACTTACAGAATTTTCTGAGGCTAAGACTGTTCACATTTGACTATGTGGAGGGGGAGTGTGCTACATTATATTTATGATTGGTGTCTGTGACATTCTGATAATCTGCAGGATTGCAAAGTGCTAAAACCTGTTGATGATAGAGTGCTTGCATTTTTGGAAGAACACAGCACAGATAGAAAACAGTTTGTAGCTAAGGAAAACATTTGGGAAGGAAATAAGGCCTACTAATCACAGCAGACTAATATTTTTTTCTATGGACATTAAAAAAAAAGGACGAAAGTGGAGACTTAGGCTTTCCATTTGTCTTCTTACAACAGTGATTTGACCAGAGGATGGTTGTGGCAGTGTGCTTGCTCCCCACTGTAATTAAGACGTAATCACCAGTAAGAGTTGTGGTAGCTGCATTCAGTTTGCTATGGATTTTGGGCAATGATGGCAACACCAAAGAATGACTGGAATGGTGACTCAGACATCTTACTGGTATGCAAAATTACTATAAGTCAATCATTTTGCTCTATAAGTAGTCAACAGTCTAAGGCCTATTGAGTTGCATGGCAGTAGGCAGTGGCTGCACACCAGGCTTTCCAACTGAGGATATCTCTCGAGGCTGCTCCTCAAAACTGAGAGATTCTCTATTGCATGAGGTGTTCAGTAAGTGATTAATAGCATGCTAAACTTTGAAAATTTATCTAAGTGATATTAAAAAATGATTGCTCA
This sequence comes from Psilopogon haemacephalus, assembly GCA_013396835.1. Taxonomy (NCBI): domain Eukaryota; kingdom Metazoa; phylum Chordata; class Aves; order Piciformes; family Megalaimidae; genus Psilopogon; species Psilopogon haemacephalus. The sequence goes on from VWZI01011644.1 coordinate 156,913, forward strand.
TACATAATCCTTTAGACACTAACCACTGACCAGGTCTAGCATGAGGAGTGAATCAAGCTGGATTTCAACTCTATGAGAAGGACTTTAGAAATCAGTGTTCTTTCTGAACCTCATAACTCAGTGAGAGGGCCTCCCTGACAGTTTTGTCTGATCCTATCCTCTATGCAGTAAATAATCAAGTGTGTTTCGTCATTCAATCTTATTAAACCATTGCCACGTGTTTTTTTTATTTTATCTACTTACTATGTTATAATAATAAAATATATTGGTGCTTCTCTTTATGAGAGAAGTGCATGATTCCTTTCTCAACAACGTTGAAAAACAGGAACCATGCTCTAAAGAAGTCACTATCTTGTGTGGTGTGCAGAGATGTATAGAGATTAGTCTATGAAGAGCAACATGAATCGGTTATTTAAATTTATGTGATGTGACTGCTTACCAGACTGGTACAAGTTGAGGTCAGTTTGTTTGCCAAAAGCATGTGATGACCCAGTGGTTTGGATAGTAGCCTCAGACCAAGCAGTCTCTCAATCTAAGTTAATTTCCTGCACCAGATGATCTAGGCCAGCATGTTTGTAATATTTATGTAGAACAGAACAGCATTGACAGGAAAGGTTGAGGGAAGCTGAGGGCAGCATGTTAGTCAGAACACTTGAACCAGCGTTTCCTAAAAAGGTAATGATTTCAATATCCTGAGTTGATTTCCTAGGTCTCAGGAAATATTTCTGGCAAAATTCACTTCATATCTAGCACTGAAAAAAAGTCAAAACCACTCAATCACACAATTACTATTTTCCAAACAAGTATCTTTGTACTAAAAATTGCACAAGCTTTCCTCTTCACCTGTTCTAAGTTTCAACAAATGCATACACTAACTGTAGGCCCTGCCTTGAGTAAGTCAATGTGCTTAACAATCTGTCACCAGCTCTCACAAAATTCAGTATTGCAGACACAAACTCTTCCTCTACAATATCCTTAATGGCCCTTGAACATAAGCCCTGAAAGCAAGGATCTTTTACTAAGTAATTGATTTCACCTTACAGCAGACAATTGGTCAGTATTTTAACAGCGTCACTGGCAATCAGAACATATTATCTTGGACTATTCTAAAGTTGTTCATACAGATATGAGCTGTATGAACACTCAGGAATGGTGTATCCAAATGCCATGTGGTTTATGGAGAAATGTTTGAAGGGTTCCTCCTCCAGCTGAATCCCTCTGTTATCAATATAAGCCAGGGCATGTTCTTCACAGATAATTTGGACACTCTGTGTGACCAAATAGAATTAAGACATCATTGTTCATCGTCCTTACCTCTGAAGAAGTGGGTTTGCAGTAGCCAGCTCCAAATACTAGATTTTCTAATGACATACTGGACTGGTCTGCTCCTGTCTCCAAGTTGCCTTTACCAAGCCATGACCCTTTTCCTGGACGAGCAAAACTAAAAGAAGAAAAATAATCAGAGTAGTATCGTTAGAGGAGAGTCATTGTTATCCCAGTGCTATTTTCTTAGGAAACATTTCTGGGTTTGGTCTTGTTGGTCTTATTTTTTTATTTTATTGATTTCAAATTGATACCCTAGTTCGTGTTTCCCTTTCAAAATTATCATTACAGTAGTCCAAATAATGTCAATAGAGTTTACTTTCTTGGCATTCATACTGAGTGGCTTACACTCAGTCCTTTCCCCTGCTTTATGTATCTTTTTCCCAGTGTAACATCAACAGCACAACCTTTCCCTCTATTCAGACAGATATTACTTTTACCTAAATTCTTATCAGCTGGCAGCTTGATTGATGGAATACCATCCTCTCTGTTTTTAACCATATCACCCTTTCTCTTTGAATTCTGCACAATCTCTTCACTATCAATATCCTTTATAGCTCATCCTAATATTTTATTATAGATCGTAAGTTTAGTTTCCGTTTCTTACTGTTCCACATCATAAGCTTGCAGCACCAAAATGACAAGACTTCAGCCCAAAAATGGTATTTCCTTTTGATAGGTACAGTCTGATCATTTGGGATGTGTTCTCACATATGCATGTACATGAATTTACTGTTGTTCAAATTCTACCTCAAAAACCTGAGAGAACTTAAGTTGTTGTAGTGCTAAGGTCACTACCTCTCATTGATACATATTATGGTCACGGTGCTCACTTCTGACTACATCTGTATGTCTCTTATAGCATTAATCCATGAGGAGTGGAACATTTTGTTTGGAATTTACTCAGAACTGAGCACTCCATCAGAGTCCTAGTGCTTAACTAAGGCTTTTACTGGGGATCAATCTGAGCAAATGTCTGCATCACAGTTAATGATGTAGGCTGCCTTTATAGTCACTGGAGAGGAACTGGCATTTCCAGGGCATGAGTCATCTTTTTCTGAAGGAGTGATATCAAATCGGTCAGATGAATTTCACCCCCAAAGTGATTATTTCTTATTGTGGTCCATAAAGAGAGGCTAGAATGACTGCCTCATAAACAGATGAAGTTAGGTGAGATCGACCCTGTGAAAACGTGCTATACATAAACTATATCAAGATTTCAAGAGAGAAAGCAGGCTACTTGTGGTGAACACAATGAAACAAATTACTGAGTCTAGATGGTGATGCATGCAACCATAATCACTTTTTAAAAGCATGTAGGCAAAATTGGAATTGAAATAATGAACCACAAAGAAAAGGGAAAAAAAATAAAAGAAAAAAGAAAAACAACCCAAACACACCACTTGATGTATATAGAGTGGAGCTAACAGCACCAAGATTTTGTTGCAGCTTTCAGTCTGGGATCACTGTTCACACACTTGATGACCATTTAGGCATCTCAAATTACATCATGTTCAGGAGACTTGGTTTCCTTGAAAGACAAAATCTTCCAAGATAAGAAGTGAAAAAAGCCCAAAATCAAACTGTGCTAGAACTGAAAGCCACTATAAGGCACCAAAGACACTAAACGGCACTAAAGACAGTGCCATCCATTTGGACAAAATTTTCCCATCTGAAGTTATTCCTCTGTTTAGATGTTAATTATGTAGCTATATCAGTTCAGACCAGCCATAATTCAAGGATACTTATGCTTGACTCAGGTTTTAAGGAGAGATAAGATTCCTGTCTGATATACAGAAACACATCACAAAAGGATGCTTATTTAAAAGGTACAAGATGAAATAGAGGTGCAGCAGTACTCACTATCACCCAAATAACAGGTGGGATTCTCATATGCAGAAAATCTCAGTAATGTGTGCAACATCAGAAAAGAGAAGCTCAGAAAAAAGTAATTGGACTAGTTCCAGAAGATGAATCACATTTCCCTGCCTCCCCTCTAAGTCAAAACTCTGTTATATATCATCTACCATTCATAAACTGACAAAAAGGACATCCATAAAGGGGAGGATAGTGCAGAAGACTTTGGCATATATCTGCCCTTATTCATATATTTATTAATTTATGTGATCAAAGAAATTGCCAGCTGGCTGCTTTTGAGCAGCATGAAGTATATCCATGTATTTCCTAAATGCAACACTTAAGTTAAAAATAAATAAATAAACTAAAGCAATTTCAAAGAGCCAAGAGATAAACACTTCTCTGAATAATTTCAGCTGTTACTGCATGACATTGTGTGCCCTGGTCTGCTGGAAAGGCTCAGGAAGAAGAAATAAAAAATGATTGCTGTGGTATCAGGGAGAGAAGCTTAAGCAAATGTTGCCTTTACATGAAAAATTCCTCATTTGAATATTAGCAAAGCTTTCAAAGGTTTTAAGGGAGAGTAAAGCAGTTTTTAATACCTTCTTTTTTTTTATGTTTTGGTTTTGCAGCAAGGAAGAGATTTTAATCTGTTGGTTTCATGGAAATTGATTTCACAAAGCACTGTAAAACAAAAACCCTTTCTGGGAAACCTGCCAAAATGTCTGTCTGTTGAGGGGAAGTTTAACTGGAAGGCTTACAAACTGTTGAGGTTCCCCTAATGATTTCTGAAGTACATAATACTTGAAGAAATTTTTTACTAGCAGTAATAGGTTAACATTCTACATGAAATTTTGTTTTCCATATTTATTTTTTCCAGTTATTCCTGCAACTGTGCTCATTTACATGAATCACAGAATTGTGAATCTTGAACCCCATTTTTTTACATGTCCATTTAGACTATCTATTTAATAGTCTTGATTTAATATCAACATTTATGTTTTCATCCTGTATGTTAACCTTAGTTTATATTTAAAGTCAGAATAAAAAAAGGAGGCAGTGTGTGTGTGTGTGTGTGTACACAAAAGAATGATCTGGTGTGCAGAATTTAATATCTTTAGTGTCAGAAACAAAAGTGGATTTTCCCTTCTTTGGTTTTTTTCAATTTTTGTTTTGGTTTGGCTTGGTTTTTTTTAGCTGCAATCAACATTTAAGGACTTTCTGGCTCAGAGGTTATATTCAGGCAATAATTTCCAGTAGTTGTGGCTATCTTCTATGCATTTGTGGCCACGTCTTTTTCATTGAAACTTTTGGCCTCTGTTAACATCTTCTGGAATTAATTGTGCATCTTGATGTGTGCTGCAATTTCTGTCTGTTTTGAACCTGCAGTTAGAGAATTGATTGCAGCACCTCCTAGTTCTCATGTGGCACAAAATATTAAATAATCATTCCTTATTTTTATATTCTGCAGACAATTCTCTAACATATAAATGAGGTGACAGCTCCCTAGTGTAAGAAATTGATTGGTCTTGATAAATGTTAATTCAGATGTGTTACTGAAGTATTCAGAATCCATAATATTTAGAGTATTTTGTATTCAGAATAAATTTTTAGGCCAGTTTAATAAAACATAATCTTCATTTTGAGATTAAAATGCTCTCAATGAAATAACCTTTTTAAACAGTTGGGCTTTTTTTTCTTNTTGGTAAGCAAAACTCAATTTCTTCACATATTGGGTTTTTCAGCAGAACGGTGCAAAAAAGGTGAACAGACCAGAATCTGAATCTTGCTTGGTAAAAAACCTATCTTGCACTCTCTGAAATGATCAAATTTCAAAATAAAATAACCTACCAACCAACCAAACAAACCCCTACACTATCATTACATTTGTAATCACAAGAAATATTCATTGTGTGATTGAAATACAAGTGGAAGTTCAGGAAATTAATTTGATTCGCACTTATGCCAGATCCTGCAGAGAAATCACTTCTTTTGCCCCTAGCCCCTTATGTACAAAATATTGCTGATTAAAATACTGAAGAATATAATTGAGTAACACACCTCAGAATAAAACCCTCACCTCACATCCTCCTCTTGACAATGTTTGCATTTCACCAGGAACTTACTTCTAACTCCTACAGATTAGGAAAGATGTGGCGCACAACACTGATATCCCTCAGTGTTACAGCTCAACATTTTAATATATCTTTTGGAAAATTACTATTGGCACATGGCCATGGGGTACATAGATGGTCTGTTATTTATTTTTATGAGTAATATGTGGATATTAACAGATCCTCTAGATCTGCTCGTGATATGTTTCTCTCCTATACCAGGATTTTCATTAAGGCTGTAAAATATTTTGAGCTTCTTGTGTAGAATGGATAAGATTTATTAAAAGAAGATTTGTAATGGAAACAGATATCTCTCCCTAGATCCCAAAGTGAGTCGAGGGGATACCTGGTTTGAAATCTGTAGTGATTGCTGAAAAATGGTTTATTTCTCCTGAACTTTACCTTAGTTCCTATAAAACTGGAAAGCAGGAAAAGCCATGTGGTGTTATTTACTTAGTTTTGGATGGGGTGCTTTGTCTTCGGTTTGAGGTTGTTATTTTTTAAATTTTTGACTCAGAAATACTAGTTTATTTCATATGTGACTTCTCAGCTGGTAGCTTTGGGAAAATGAAATCTCAAAGTGGAGTTTTGTCTTTGCAGGTACATAACAAACGGTGACAAATAAAAGAAAATTAATAGGAAAAATCATCCAGTGGTTATGCAAGACTTCTCACAGAAAAGATTATAGACCAGTATTTTAATAAATATATTATGGAAGTAGTAGCTCTTTACTACATAATTACTCAATTTTCTTTCTAAAGATTAATCTACTTGCAAATAGTATGGAGCGGGACAAAAAGGCATAAATTTTACTACCCAGAATTTTATCTGTGGCAGTTCCAGATATAAGCTGTCCATAAGTCTGTGCCAACTAAAGTTATGATTGTAGAAAAAATTGACCTGAATTGTCTGCACACAGATGCAAAGTGCACAGGTAGTAGTACAGTTTGTGTATCACATATAGATTTATCTGCTGCACTTTTGAGGAACAGGTAAATGCCTGAAAGTTTGGTGAGATAAAATTGCTTGAGGCTGGCCAGGGTTGGCCTGATTCCTCAGTGCAGCAAAGCTGAGCAGAACTAGGTCAGGGTTGAGACCTTTAAACACCTTCTATCCCTTTGATTCTGTTTCCACTTCCCAGAGCAGAACAAGATCAAGGAGTGGAAAAAAATCAGCATCTGTATTTTAGTTTCTCCAACTGTAAAATTTATATATTATTTCCTCATCTTGAATGCTACCAGGATTTCTTGTTTCTAGTATAGTGGTTTGAATATGGACAATAAAGAATTCAATGTTAACAAGTAAAATCCTGAAAGCCTACTTTGGTTTTCACATAGACATAAGTACAAAAGTGGGGAAGAGAATAGAAAAAAATAGGAAAACCAGAAAGCTGAGAAAATTAAACCCCTTTCTTCTGCAAACAAAACAAGTTTGCCAGTTGCCTGTAATGAAGGATCTTGATTATCTGCAGCAATTTAAAGTCTTGCTGGTTTTTTTTTTTTTTTCCTGTTCCCTTGTTTTAATTTGTGTTAAGAGGTTTTATGGGGGGATTATCTTTTCTTTGTTTGTTGGGGGTTTTTTTCCTAGATAGATTTTTTTTCAGCAGATGTCCAAGAAACAAAGTAAGACTGCAGATACTGTGACCCTCAAGTGGGCTGGATTTTGCACATAGCTTTGAGGACATCAGTGTGTAGAGGTGGTAGAAGTCTAGTGAAGAAACACAACTCTCACATTTCCTGAAGGTTTTCAGAGGGGAAAATGCAAAAAATCATCTGACGTCACTTCACAAATTTTCAGTACAAAATATGCCAATCAGGTCCTAATGTCCATGCAGCTTAGCAGGAAATACAACATACAGGACACTGTTTCCATTGTGGCAAACTATGTGTTTGTGAAAGTGTACATTCAGGTACATGCTTTGGAGAATATTTACAAATTGTATTTTGAGTTACAAAGAGTAGCATATGCTAACTCCCCTTAGGAGTGGGTAGCCATATATTTCTTACTGTTTTCTTCCTAAAAGAGTCCAATATAAAACAGACACTGAGTTTGCAGCATGCTTGAGACTAAGTAGAACTGAACACCACAGTCATGTATGTATCCCTTTGGGAAACTTAAAAATATTTCTTGAACAATGCTGTAGCAAAGCACATTGTCTAATAACTGATGCTGAGCTAATAACTGCTGGTTCCACATACAGAGTGGACCAGCTGCAAAGCCAGTGACAGAGGACTAAGGGAGAAGTCAGTATCTCTGGCTAGAAACAAAATGGATGTATACAAAAGAGAAAACTGGTATCCAAAAGCTCTAAATCCACCTCACGTTTCTCCTGCAACTGTCTGCTCACATTTAGCCTCTGGAGCTTAGCTAAGGGAACAAAAATGCTATTCAAGCAGTTTGTGGAAGCCAGCAAATTCAGCAGGGGAGTACTCTGAAGCCTGAACATTGTTCACTTTTTCGGTTTATCTTTTGACAGACTAGCTGGGATCGTCTTCTGTCATTCTGGGTAAAATGAGGTCTACAGAGGCAAGCCCTTTCCTTTTCAGAGACAAATGTCATTTCTGTGATGTTAGGAGTGACTTCCTAGACAACCCCTGCTCTTGATGCTCCTCTATTTCTCCCGTATCCCAGAAGTCTGTAAACACTGTTCTGTGATTGGCAGATGCTAAAAGCCAAAGCTGCTGGCAAGCAATGGTGTGACAATTTTCTGCTGCGCCTGCTGGAAGGGTTTAGGTGTAGGACAAGGTACATCTGAAGGCAGCAGTGCTTCAGGTTGAAACAGTAACTATTGCAGCCACTAAACCCTACATCTCTGTTCTCCCCTATTATTGCACTCCTGTCTAGAAAACCAAAGTTTTGCACTTGCACCCAAGTGGTCCAGCTTCTTCAGCCACTTCTGGAGTGCTTTTAGAGAAGACAACTCCAGAAGGTCAAAGTGAAAATTTTTAGCCAAGCTCTGGATCAGTACTCTCCAAAGATAACCAGGGTCTTCACTCTTGCTAAAAGTTCCCTCTGCATCACTATTTCAGCGGCGTGAAGCTGCCCAAGTTGCTCAGAGGGAAGATGATCCAAGCCCCAAAATTTCACATCTAGACCAAATATGATTGTTTTAGACGAAACAGAGTTGGTGGTAAGTTAATCACATCACCTTCCTACCTCCTTAGTAATTTTGTAAAGCCGTTATCACATGCCATGAATTGGAACTCTGTTAAAAAGTTGAGGATCGTAGTTTTTAGAAAAGCTGAATCATAATATTTCTATCCAGAATTCTATAAAAGATCACAGAAACATAACTTTTACTCATTCTCAGTTTGGTAAGAGGTGAGAGCTTCAAAATATGAAACCTAGTAAAATATTTATTATGTAAGAATTACTAACCAAAACAAACATCAATATCAAAATATTCACTTGTCAAAAAAACCCAGACATGATGAAGGCAAATCTGGCAAGGCTGACCCAACAGGAGATATTTGTGGGTGCATTATTACTCTGCAGGGAAAGGCCTTAATTGGTCTTGCTGGTTTCCCTACTGGGCAACAGGGAAGAACTTTGGGGAAGAGTTATCTAATTTGCCAATAGCTAACAAAATATATGAAAAGCTGAGTAGGTAGCTATGGCGAAGATTTTTTCTAGGGCAACATCAGAACACAGTGAATTTACATACTATGTGATTTTTATTTTCAGAGTGGTATTGCAAGTTAGCAAATTAAACCCACTGAACTACTGTTTAGATACTTGTGTATGTTTAGGTAAACTCTAGAAGTTGCTCTATTACCCAGTGATCCCTCCTGAGCAAAGAAAGGGAATCAGGAAAATAAGAGAAGACTGAAATGAAAACCAATTAAATGAAACAACAAAACTGATAGCAATGTCAATAGGAATCATCCCAGCAAAGGTACAGCTGTCTCAAAATAATGGGAAAGCAGTCCTTGAGAACAGGGTCAGGATTAGTCCAAGCAAGAGCAGAAGCAAGAGCAGGAAAATCAAGCACGAGGCTTCTTTCTCCTCAGCAAACTTCCTCTTTTATAGTGAGTGAGATGTTTATGATCTGGGATACTCCCACAAGCCAATTCCGGCCAACTGTCCTGACTGATTCAGAATTGCTAATGGCCTGCAGATCACAGCTGGCCTATTGCTCTGTCCAAGCAAAGTAAAGACAATGTTTTCCCCACACAATGCAAATATTCAGCTTTTTTTTTTTTTTTTTTTTTTTTTTTTTTCTTCTAA
>VWZI01011644.1:166441-182937 GCA_013396835.1 Psilopogon haemacephalus
TTTAATCCTAAAATGTGACAGAAACCTTTTGGACTCATTGAGATTCTAGTGTGCTATAAAACTAAAGATGAAATTTTACAATTAAACCCTTTGCCTCTAGTCATAGTAAATTCCAGTAATAAGTGATAGGACAGCTTTGAGCTGCAGATAAACCAAATAAGTTTTAGCTGACTGGCTTTGTTTCAGAATGCCTGGAACTCGCATTTCTTTTAAGCTAGTGTCTTCACCCTGATTTATATTTATAGAATTCATGATGTAATGACTCTCTGGGTTTTGAATATTTATGAAGAAGCTAAACATTCAGTATCACACTTTCAAATTATTTTACTGGCTTAAGTAAATGAGAGTCTGCATTGTGTTGTCAAATATCTTTATTCTATTGCATTAAATAATAATACCGTATACTTCATTAATGTCTACAAAATCATATTTTAAAAGCTATAATAATGTGAACAGTTGCTCATCATGCAATTTATGCTTAATAACAGTAACAAGTGTTCAGCCTCCTTCTTTAGATGATAAAAAAGCACTGCAAATGGTCATTAAGCCTGATAACTGTTTTTCTTTCATCCTTTTGTATAATAAAACAATGGGGAAGTTATCTGAGCAAAATCATCTGGTTAAAAGCAGTGTGTTATAATCTAATTCACTATTTCAAAAGTCCGCACATAGAAGAGAGATACAGCTGTTACTTGTATCTATGCAGCAGCAGATTTGCTAATATGGCTCACTTCACTGTCACAACTCAACTTCTTACAACCTGAATTCACTCTCTGGCACTGCGTACAAGCAATGCCTTTGTACATATGGAGAACTGAAGCAGTAATGTGTTAAGTCAAAACGCAAAACCTTAGGAAAAAAGAATCCACAGCTTCATCTTTTCTTTCTGACACAGTGCTCTTCACATAGTATTTGACAAATTTAAGAGTCTTCTGGTCACTCTGAACACTTGCCCAGGTTTCAAGTGGGATAGAGATAATTTTCTTCCCAGTACAGGGCATAGTGTTATGCTTTCAATTCAGGATGGGAATAATGTTGATAACACATTGTGGTGTTGATAAAACACTGTGGTGTTTAGTGCCTGTCAGGCTGAACCACAGCAGCACTGTACTTTGTTTCAGGACAAAAGAAGTTCCATCCCTCTGAGTATTCTCTGTCTCACATGATGACAAGATTGGACATAAAGTAAATTGCCAGGAAGACCTTAGCTTCCCCTTGTCTGCTCTAAATATTAGAGGATATTGACCTCCGGCCCTGTTTTATTTGAAGGAGGTCTGAATTATTTTCTTGTCATTCTGAATCAGATAACATAAATCACATCTAGACCCAATAGCAGCTAGTATTATATTTCTATGCAGTAAAATCAGATGAAGTTGCAAAGGAAAATTTCGACAGAGCCTTATCCAGTACTGATTCATGCATGTGTCCTTCTAGCCATGTTATGAATTATGTTAATGCACAGAAGCCACAGATGAGATTAGAATCCAACCGTCCTAAAAGCTTTACAAAACAACACGGAAAAACACACTTTTAGTTGCCTTTAGACTGAAGAGGAAAAACTGCCAAGAAGAAGAGAACTTTAACTTTCCTTTTGTTACAGATCGGGAATAGACCAATCAACAGTTCTGAACCTCTTCCCAAAGATTTTGCTAGCTTTTGATCAGACTTCTATTGCCTAGTGTCTTATCAGGGGAAGGAGCCTGTGTCACTGCCTGGGTTTAAACTCTAGTCTGCAGTATCCTAGCACAGAACCAAAACTCTTGAAATTAAATTATCTTCTCTGCTTTTCCTACACAATAGCAGGTTATCCAGGGAGGTCGTAGATGTTCCCTCCCTGGAGGTGTTCAATGCCAGCTTGGATGAGGCCTTAAGCAATCTGGTCTAGTACAGGGTGTCCCCGCCCATAGCAAAGGGGTTGGAATCTTTAAGGTCCCTTCCAAACCAAACAATTGTGTGAATCTATGAATAAGCAAATTAACTCAGAAGAGGAATCTCATTTGGTTTTCAATAGACATTTCTGTCCTTTACCTGATCAGAGGCTGATGTAATGCTACCAGTGATGCATGCACCGTGACAGATATCACTGACAGGTGGAAATAGTCAAACATGACAGGAACATGGTGGTGCAGACCTCTCTGAGGGTGGAAGTGAAGACACAGTGTACGGCTGCTGATCATGGGAATTGCTGGAACATCTCTTAGCCTGGAAGAGAAAAAAGTTTTACATGAGTTAGTGTAAGCTTGAGTTGTCAAAGCCTCTAAGATGGTACAGGCAGCAACCCAGAAGACAGTTTCAGGTGAATTTTTGTCACTTCCCAGCTTCACCAGGGTTTACATAACTGGTGAGCATCTTGTGTTGTATTTGTGCTTATTATAAATATTCATACAAGTGTAAGTACAACAAAACAGCAAATGTAAATACACTGTATAGAAGAAAGACCCATGTGATGCAGTTCTGATTTTATCTGATGATTGCCCTTGATGCCCGCCTATGTACTAGTTCTGGGGACATCAGGAACTAAGCAACAGATGGAAATGCATTTAGAAAACTGTCCTTTGACAGTACAACTCACTGCTTCTGATTTTCAGTTTTAAGAACAATCAACCTGGGCAATGTGTTAGAAGTGGTCGTGTCAGAGAGAGAGCAAAAAAAAATATTTAGAGTATCTTTGCAGATAGCTGATCTGAAGAAATCCTTTTGCAAAAGAAGGTGAAATAGCTTCAGAGAAACAATACAACTTGGACTGGCTTCTCCTTTTCTTCAGTAAATAAAATCCAAGACCTTAAGTTAAAGTTTGATGCTAACTATTTCAGATTATCTTCCATAGTGTGCAGTCAACCACATGATGTCTGAGTCAACTACAGGACAGGAAACTGAGATGTAAACCTGGAACATGCCTAACCACATCTTCCTAATGCAAATAAAGCTCACTTTTGATGAATTGTTTTACAGCATCAAAGATTCTCTGAAGCCAACTCTTTTCCAGAGCTAAGAAAACCTTTGATGAGGTAGCTGAGTATGGCGCATGGTTAATTCCAGAGTGTTACATTGAGATTTGCAGAATATTCTTTACTGAAAATCACTGCTTTTGTGTAGGGTGAATCTGATTAATCACTCAGATGATAAGAGAACTTAATCATGTGTTAAATCACAATTTCACAACATAAAGAATTCAGTTATTTTTGGCTATCACTTAATGTTTGTTTTTTATCTCTTCTAGACCTATCAGCATCACAGCTAATGACTGATGGTCCAGTCCTAACTGCCTGAGAGAACAAGTTTTCATTTTTTTATATCTCAAAGATGAAGAAAATATGTTTTTGAAATTGATTTAGATGCCCCATGCATATGAATAAAACCAAGAAGAGTTTTAGCATGAAACATAGCTCAGTTGCTTTCTTTGCAACCCTTTCCACCCTCCATAAATCCTGCTGAAGTCAATGGAAACCTTTCCTGTGATTCAGTGAGGTTAAATAATATTTGAAATCACAATTTCTGCTACGTCACATAAAGGGATGCTACTCCCACTTGACCTAAGACTGTGGAATCAAATGCAGTTGGAAGAAATCAAATTCAATGAGAAGACTCCTTCTAAAATATAGACACATTTGGTTCTTAATAAAAGGAAAACTTGTTTAACATGTTGTTATGTCCATTTCAGTCAATACTTTATCTTCTGAGATAAATGAAAACCTGAACCATGGCTTCTGCTCACATGGAAGTCAGTGATAATACCTTTGACTAACAGCAGAAGAGATAGAGTGACACTTTGAAAACTGTACACTTGAAGGAGAAAAAAAATGTACATTCAACTACAGAGAAAAAAACAAAAAGACTTCCACATGAGGCAAAGAATGATGAAAGCTACCTTTTTCCAAAGGACTCTTGCTTTATCAAAGTAACACTCCAGTTAAATAAATTCCTGCATTACCATTTGAGCTTTAAAAAAGCACTTACTGTTGTTCACTGTCAGTGAAGTGCAAGTCCAGCTTGAGCTGAAAATCTGCCTCACTCAATGCATCTTCAACCTACAAAAAGAGAAAAACAAGGTTACTTTTATAAGTTGGGGCCTATAACACTGAAGGCAGAAGTAGATGTTTCTTTCTGGTAAGTTCAAAGGCAAAAAATACTCAGCAATGGCAGCACCTCACCGTAATGGCAGAAAGGAACAAAGTCAAGGTAATTACTGAAGGAGTCATAAGCAACCAGAGCAGTCAGAGGTGTTACCAGCTCCCATGCATGCTGCAGTGTCAATAAAAAACCCACCAAAAAAACCCAAACCCAAAATCACTCCTGACAAGAGTAACCAAAGTGCATAGGGCAATGCATTTGTTGGATGCTTGCTCTTTGTGTACTGAGAGTCAGTGAACTATTTTTGAAGCTGTCCTTCCTCTCTGAGAATTTATTTGAGTTCTCTTGTCAGCTAAATGACAATAAGGATTAGGTTTTCTTAGTTGAGAAATAGCCATGAATCCTTCTGGCTACCTATCTGTAACTAATAAAAGGTTCAAACTTTGCAGTTTAAGTCAGTCAAAAGTGGCTCAGATAAATCTGATGTTTCTAATCTTTGGACTTGATGATGATCTCAGAGGTTCTTTCCAACCTGTATGATTCTATGTTTCTATGATCATTAGGCTTTTTTATTCTCAATAAACTGAAGCTTTCCTGTGTCTCAGTCACTCATTCTGGCCCTTAGATTCATGGAAAAAAATTGACATTGATATTCATATAGAAAGTATTCCTTGTAAAATTCAAAGCCTTTTGTTATTTTTAAAGCTTCAATGAGCAGAAGTTTAACTGTTCACTTCGTTGGAGGGTGCTGAGCATCTTTATACGTGGTAGGATTCAGCTCACCAAAACCAAAGATATTATGTCTAATCATAAGCCTAATCACTGCTGCCTTCATCTAGTAAGTCTCACCAGCAAGATACCCTTCTTTTACAGTCAATAAAATACTTTAATTGGATTTTCTGTAACATTACACAAAGGGTGCTGTCAGAACATTATCTTCACCTGGAAAGGACTACATTAGTTAACACATCCCAGTTTGACATGGTTAAAGCAACTATAAAGAATAGAAATAAATAAGTAAATTAGAATAGACAAGGATTAAATTGCCCAGCACTTTATCTTCACTCCTTTGAAAAGTATTCTTTTCCCCAGCAATGTAGCTTTAGCAAAATAAGATTAAAAAAAAAAATATGTTGACCTAAAAGAAAATATGAATAATTTCTCATTTTATTACCCAAACAGTATTTTCTTTTATTACATACCAGAATCTAACAGGAGATGTCACAGGAATACAGGTGGAAAAGTAGAGTTGTTCACTGGGGATAGTGTAATATAAATATAATTTATTTTTTTCTTTTTTCTCCTTTTTTCTTACTCTGTTCTTTTTTTTTCCTAAAAAATGAGGTGAGACATCTAGGTTCTTTCTTTTGTCAGTGGAAAGCAACAAGCAGCAGACAGTGAGTTGACATATGTGGTACACACTGGAAAAGGACAATGGATTTCTGTTTGTGCCTGTCTCTTTCAATTGACAATACATAGAGCCTAGATAAATATTTTGGTCTAGATACACTTGAAATTTAGACGGCTTACATTAAGCAGGATGAATTTTACTTTCTCAAGCTTATTAACACCTTCTGTAACAGCAGACTATAAGAAAAATGAACTAAAGGTAACACCAGGGGCATTTAACCTTCTCTGACAGGTAGGATTCATAAGATATATAATACAAGCCATGTTTAGGTAGATTTTCCAAAAGTGAAACTCCATCTGGAGTGTATCTTTTTATGCTGAAGCAAGCAAATGGAAAGTCAAAGACTGACTATACACTGACAAAATTATCAAAGATTCAAAATTCAAACTCTTTTGAAGTAACATAACATTCCTTCTAGCATGACCTCAGGCACGAAATGCAAGGAGAAAATTCCAGCATCTCTTTGCTGAAAATGTGCTTTCTCTTTTGTGTTTGTCTCAAAATACCTGTAAGTATGCCTTTCAGGGGAAAAAAAAAAAAAAAAAAAGTTTTCCTTTTTAATGATTTCTTGTCACCAAAAAATACAATTGGTGGCAGTTGCAAAGGAAATCATCATTGTTGAAGCTACAGTCTGAATTTAAATTAGTGTTTCAATTCAAGTATAGTACTTCAGACACAGCAAAACACATCCTCCAACAGAAGGGATGAAATTTTCGGTCTGTGCCTAATATTGCTCAACACCTGCAACTGTCACTGAAAACTGAGCCTGTCTTTAAAACAAGTTCAATAGCTAGTGACACTTGCTCAAAACATCTTGAGGCAATAAGCAGGTGTCTGAGAGAACTAGAGATATTCATCACTGCATGGGTATTTTTAATCCCAACATTGTATTGAGGTCTGATTTCTCTGAGGAGTACAAAACCATACATAAAATCAAATCACATTTCTCACTGCAGAGATTACATCTTTTCCTTTATATAGCAGAGGTGTAAATATTAAAAATATTGAAAACTGGAAGAGTGTTAAAATATCACTGAATTCTTGAGAAAATGTCACTAAAAGGCTCCTGGACAGGTTGAAACATAAGAGAGTTACATACAGTCATTATATAGCTTTGATACCTGCTGGACTTCTCTGCGTTTCACTTTTTTTTTTTTTTTTTTTTACTTAGAAACATAAGCATGTAAACATTTTCACATGGGCAAAAAAAAAGAAAGGGCATTTTCATTCATTACAGAAGAGGCACTAAAATTTCTAGCATTCCTCAGTCTCTTGAATGAAATAACATTGTATACAAAATATTGTTTTCTTATTTTATCACTACTGGGACTATCATGGTGCTTTCTACAGATATAATTTACAGAGTGTGTAATTTATCAAAAGGTTAATAGACTATCAGATGTGTATTTTATATCTATATATAGGTTTTTTCTTTCCCTTAAGAAAAATTTTAAATTTTCACATAATTTTATTCAATAAACTAACCAAGAAGTGTCCCTCCAGATCATCTGTCAAGAGTCTTCCAGGGTTTTGGGTTTTTCTGGTTTTTTTGTAAAGTTCTTTGACCACTCAGCTGTGTTAATCATTAAAATCACAACTCATGTTCTTGTGGAAATCCATTGATACCACACAAGGAATATTATTCTGCTCTGTAATATTCCATACAGCAAAATAAATTAAGGTAAATGAAGAGTGTCTGACCTCCGGGAAATATTATTACATTTTATATTCTGATTTTGTCTCCGGTCAAAAACAATATAAATAATGACACTTCTGAACAGAGTTTTGGAAGCTTTCTTTGAAATAATACATGCTTTTAATTTTTAAAAAATCCTTAAAATAAAAGAAGGCTGAAATTAATTTGTCATTTCTCATTTGATCAATTCTTCATCGCTTGCATCAGTATAATATTACTCTGCATATTCTTGCAACATCATCTTGCATCTTGTGGAAAAATCTGTTAATTCAGCATCCTGTTCTCCACTGCTGGGGTGTGCCTACTTTTCCCTGACTACTTCTACCTTGGGCCTCGCAACTTGTGCAAAACATCTCATATTTGTGTTGGAGAACATATAATTTTCAGGAGATGCTGTCCAGTGTTCAGGCTCTTTCCTAACCTCTGCCTCTCTTGCCAAAGGACTCCATGGACAGGGAAATTAATTTCATTAAACTTTCATAGAAAGTGTTTGTACATGTAAAGTAAAAGTATTTTATACAATAAAACATATATACTAATCAAAGTACTCCGATTTCTGTTAAATTGTAATCACTTCAGTTCTGAATTCAAATTTTTCAGGTTTACATTTATATCTTTGGTTTAGCTTTTAAGAGCTTTGATAATGCTTATAACTGAAGTTTCCAGCATTCGTATGATGTACTTTTGTAATATTTAGACATTTTGCCAAAATGTCAGACTGAATGATCTGGATGCCCCATCTCACTTAAATTTCTCTGCAAAGTATAAAATCTAATATACTGTGATATCTCAGCTTGCCTCACTCTGTCCTCTCCGTGATACTAAATTGTCCCTGAATGGAGCCAGTAAGCTAGGGAGACAGATGAGTTACCTATTTTATTGCTTGATGAAAGAGGCAGAGCTCCTTCTTTAATAAGAATGAAAGCAAAAGCTTATGAAAATAAATTAGAGTTTGTTGTAACACTAAAGGCTGCCTCAGTGCTGCAATACAGTTTCCTATGAATTTTAAAAATCCTGCATTCTGGGATAATATAGAAAAAGACATCTAATAAACCAGAGAGTTTTAAAGTGCCATTTATAAGGTGAAAGGTATGCTTAGAGCCAATTTTAGGCAAATAATTGAGGCTTCTTTCATTTAATGACAGACACAAAACATGTATTTCCATATTTATGCTTATCTAGAGTAATGCAAGAGGAAGGGAAATAAATAAAAGAAAAAAAAAGCAAATAATTTAATTTGGATGTGCACAATGAGTTTTGTTGTTTGTTTCTTTTTTTTTTTTTTAATACTGAGGCTTTGACACCAACCGATCTCAACCACAAAACTACCCTAGCACCATGAGGAGAAAGTATACTGCTGCCTTGGTATAATATCTGATAATTCCAGCTCTAACAGCAGAAACTACATGGAGCATATGAATTCAATACTTCCATTACCCAGTCTAACTTCCTCGATTATTTATCATCATTTCCAGTTAGAGAAAAAGCAGTAAACAGATCCTTCATCCTCAATTGAAAAAAAAAAAATCACCATAGCACGCAAATGGCACAAAAAGGACTTGCATCTGTTTTGCAGCCTGGAAGTTAGAAATAATATTTAAATACCTTACAAAACACTAGGTGTTCTGTCAACACCACATTGCAAAGACTGAATCCAAAATAGGAGCTTATGTGACAGATTCAAAACTATCTCTGAACAATAGTTGTAGGTATGAGTAGGTTTCTTCTGAGCATGGTGCCCAGTGGAGTGGAACATAGAATCAGTCAGGGTCGGAAGGGACCACAAGGATCATCTTGCTCCAACCCCCCTGCCATGGGCAGGGACATCCTACCCTAGATAAGGCTGGACAGAGCCTCATCCAGCCTTGCCTTAAACACCTTCAGGGAAGTGGCCCCTGGTAACAATTCGGTCTCTCTGATATCTATAGCAAATTTGTGAACTTGTGGAGGACAAGATATCAAACCAGAGAAAAGAGGCTTGAGAGCATTAAGGAGAAGTGAATTGTGCTAATCTGCTCAATACACAAAAAGTTCTATAGACATTAATTTTTTGCATTTAATTCTTTAGAGTGTCTTCAGGATCTGAACTGCACCAAACAGATCTGTGTATGTCTTAGTCTACACCCAAGAAAAAATGAAAGCAACTTCATCACACAGAGATAACAAAGGTTTATCAGTACAAAATCATTCTGTAAGTATAGAATTAGGCAGCCATCCTTCTCACAAGGGACCTCCTATGAAAAGTCAAAAGTGATGTGCACAGCCCATCAAGAATCATAATGAGTTGTTAACTGTGAGGAATCCTGTGGGATATTTTTTTAATGTTGTGAGGTGCACGACTTTCCTAAATATTAATACAAAAATCATGAGAAATCATCGCTGTTCAACATAGTGGAAACTACTATAATTTGATGTGATGGACTTTTAATCAGAGATGTTCCACTGAGGAAGGATAAAATAAATATTCAATTGAGCATGTTGGAACATTTTACTAATGAATATGGATAAACCTGCATTCTCTAATTTTTCCTATACGCACGTATCACAGTTCTAGGAAGGAACAAATTGATGACACTATGTTTAATTAAAAAACCCAATAAACTAAACCAAAACCCCAAGAAAAAGTGGGAGAGAAAGGAATGCATGTGAAATAAGCTTAAATTAGATTCTCCAGATGGTTTAATTTAGATCTATATATAACACATGTATACATGAATGAAGATAGGACAAAGCACAAATATAAATCTTTCCATGCTCAACATTATAAAATGAAGGACAGGTGAACATCTCTGGTTCCAAGTTGAACATGCAGCATTTGATTCACATTGGCTGCATAACTTTTAGGACCTATTTTTGATGGCATGCTGATTTTGCAAACCAGCTGATGTCATATGTTTCTCATTATTGCTGAAAGCGAGTGTCAATGTCATCTATTTTGTGCCAGTCCTTGTGCTGGCAAAGCAGGGTGATGACACGCTGGGTCAGGACATTCTACTAAGTTCTCCCTTTTCTATTTAAAAGTACAGTAAAACAGCACTTTTCATACTAGAAGACTGCTTTTCTCCTGTAGCTTCTGGGAACAGAAGTAATCATTGAAAAACATTAGTTTCATATCATTAAGAGGACGACAAATATGCCCTACAAGATGGGTGTTTCAGATCATGTACTCCCCTTGTGCGGATGCTCATATTGGCTGAGAGTAGATACAGAATGGGGAAAGGAATCCCAGCCCTCCTGCTTTTTATGTGCATCACAAGGTGACTCACCCTTTCACCATCCAGAAGCAGGTGCACTCTGAAGTTCATTGGTTCGTTAAGAATGATCTCTTCATTTCTGTACAAAATCTGAAATATTCTGCTGTAAACGTTGTTTTCATGAACACAGGCTGAGCAAAGGCTGGAATCATCTGCATAAAACATAGACAAAATTGTGGTGTGATTTCTGCAAGGAGATTTTTTTTTTTTCCCCTCCATTTCCACCTCAGGATTATCTAGTCTATTTGTATTAGCACTTGTAATCAAACACTTACATTCTTAATAATTCATGGTAGTGGATCAGATTGTTATTGTGGGTTGCAGGTTTTGAAACACGGAGTTTAAAGAAAATAAACATTAAACTGTAGACAAGATGGATTGCAAAATGTGAATAGATAACTCTATGGCAGCATTTACCCTAACTTTATTTTTAATGATGTCCAAAGCAACAAATATCATCTAGGGATATTTGCTTCCTAACACTATGAGGGGAGAGTAGGCATTCAACTATGAAATTTCATCTTTTATCTGCAATGGGCATCTTTGAAAATGGGGTTCTCTTGTCATAACTGGTGTCCCCAGAAGTTACTACCTGGGAGGGAGGATACTAGCCAATAGCAGACCTCAAATATAGAACCTAAAAGTGGAGAGTCATCTTAAAATATAATACTGACAGATAAAAAACAGCCATTTTTTTCAAGATGCCAAAAGTAGCGTGCAATCCTTCACATCTTAACCAGTGTGAGAGTTGGCAGTTTGGCCCATACAACTAAAATTAATCTGAGGAACCCAAGAACTAAACTCCTAAACCTCTCCACATGAAATTCAGACAGTCAATAACTTCATCTGTTTGCAAATGAACTTCACATAAACTCAGGAAGTATTTGTCCATTCTAACTGTCAGGTTAGGTACTCCAGTGTAGTATTTTGTTTCAGTTGCAATGGAGAATACAGAATTAGAGACATCTTTCACCTGAAAAAGTAAAAGTGGATGCTTTAGACTGCAGGAGATTTTTACTTGAAGTCCACTGCTTTTTGAGCAATTCTTTAATTCTGTGAAAACAGTGTAACTTGCCTTGCTGTGCAAATCAACATTGGAGGTAATAACATTTGCGACATTAAATTCAGGAGATGACTGTATGACTATTTAATGAACAAATTGGCACCAGAGTTAAGTACTTTCAAGTTGTTTCTTGGTTATTAATCAAAATCCCCTGCTAATTCTACTTCTATAACCCCTGAGCAACAACTCCATGCAAAATTTACCCAGAGCTGGTTTTGTTTCTCTCCAGCACTCAGTACTGCAGGAATATGAGCTTCTGAAATATTTTCCTTTAGCAAATGGTGTTTTGAAACTTGACAAGGTGTGCTTAGAAAAGCTGTATCAGTATCTGTCCTTCAAGCAGCGATGGATCTGTGCTCATCATCAGGAGGCCAACAGGCACATGCTTTTTTCAATTAATAGTTTTTCAAAAAGTACTTTGGGGAATTCATGCTTTTGCAGAATTGTTTCAAGTCCATGAGATGTAGTAAGACAAATGTGCAGTCAGAAACTCTTAGGGACTCTTAGGGACTGGCGGTTTCTCAAGAGTTTCAGATCAGGACAGGTTTATTATGCTCTTCTAAAGCTTCTACTTTGTTTTTCCATGCAAGAATCATACACAATTTGCAGTCAGAAGTCAATGAGTCATGACTGACAGAGGCCTAAGTATTTCCCAAGGTAAAGTTTAGTTAGGGAGAAAAAATGAAGATGAGAAAGGACAATAGGGAAAAAAAAAAAAAAAAAGCACTACATGCCACAGTAGAAAAGTGAGTGGAGTTCTGTCATTACAATGATTATTTTCATGGCGCCAGTCTGCTGGAATTGCAATAAAGCAGACAAATACCTTCTCAAGAAAAAAAAAAAGCAACAAAAAACATGTATACAGGGTAGGAGGAAGAGTTGATTAAATACCAGTAGGACTTGAGCTAATTAATTAGTATGACCACAATGCTGTCCTTCAGACTATATTACAATAGGTTTCCTATTACTGACTTTTACCAAGCATACCCAGGAACAGTCTAAGTGTTTCACCTCACTAGTATCTTCCCATCACATCCCCTGCACAATAGTTCTGCTTAAATCTAGGCAGCCTAGATAAATACACATTTATTTCTTTGTGCTACACCACTTAGGCTAGAATGTTTCAGCCTGATTAGCTCTTCAAAAGCACGCAGTCATATTTATTTTAATTTAAAGCTCATCATATTAGAGACACTGCAAAAATCACATTAGATGTATAATGCATTCTCATTCTTAGCTGGCAGACAAGGGAAGCTTTATGTTATTTGATTTGGATATTGATATACTGGTACTCTTCTGGGATGGAAAGTTTAATGTAATTTTCTTCTGAAACACACTCTTGCTCAGACCACTCCTAGTGCGTAATTGCTTTAGGAGCTAGATTTGCAAGGTGACATGAAGAGTTGTTGAGGTCAAAGACATGCCATAATGCCTAGCATTGTCTCAAATCAGCATGTGACTGATATTACAGGACCAAATAAAAATGCTTATTTTTAAGCAGAGACATCTACCTGCACAGAGAAAACTACTAAACTTACCCATCCCTATTTCAATGGCCACAGCCTGCTTCTTCCTTTCTTAAAGCAAATGACAGGAACTTTCTCAGGGGAGCACGTGGCAGTGTGAAGGTGGCTTAGTAATGCTGACAGCAATGCAAGTGTCCTGCCTCACAAAGAGGAATGACAAGATCTTAATAGATGTTGTCCTTCAGGCAGTAGCACTCACTGACTGTATACTGTGCTTTAAGATTCAGGCAGGCACCAGGCTATGTAACTGTAGTGGAACGTCTTCCAGTAACATGAAGTGGTATCTTCACTAGACATACTGTTCCTTAAGTCACTCAATGAACACACTATCACCTCGGTAACTTTTACAAACTTTCCCTTGTTTCTGGGATACCTTCTAACACTCATGTCTGTCTAAACACATAGACTATGTGTTAATGTACAACGGTGATAAGGATGGCAATTGCCATGGCTGACATTGTTCAGAGAAGGTTGCTGGCAGATGTACCTCCATGCCCACACAAGCACCTCTGTCTTTTAGCACAAACCATAGAATGCTCTAAGAATGCATCTTGATTTTAAAGGCTTTACTAAATCTCATTCTAAGAGAATCTCAGTTAACTCTGAGCTATGCTTGCACTTCTCAGCAGTCACAGGCAGCCCAAGGAAGACAAAGTGTAGGGAAAGTGTTAGGAAAGTCACTCTCTGGTGACAGCTGGAGCTAAGACTGTATTAACCTGCATCTATCTCTTTTTACCACAATTTCAAAGACTTGGTCTTTGGTGAACTTAGCAAGGAAAGTCTAATTTTGTGGTAATGAGCTTTTGCTCAGTAAATTTCCTCATTAGATTTGTGACCCTTGCAGGCTTACTTAAGCGAGAAGAAATCCTATTATCCTTTTCCAAAGTGGCTATTCCATTTACTGCTTACCTTCTTTGAGTCGAACAGGTCTTCAAATAACCTGGAAAGTGAAAGAGCTCTCAGGGCAGTAAGAACCATTGCAAGAATGAATTAAGGACATTTATGCTTCACAACCATTCATTTATGAGAGGGAGAAATGCCTGCAGATCCATCTCTTTCTTTCTATCCACAGGAAATATACTGCCAACCCACCATCACTCCTAGTAATCTCTCTACAGACTATTCATCCATGGCATTTCTTAAAAAGGAGAGAAAAGGTTTTTTGCAGTTGTGCATGCTTTCCTATACATAGCATAGGCTACCTGTGCACACCCACCATTATATCACATCTTACTTTCCTGCTGTCTACATGTCCAGTTTACAAACTCCCTGCAATCTACTTAGTTTATCTAGTCTTCCTTCCTGCAAGAGTCTATAGATACATATTTCTTAATGTTATGGTAGCATATCATACAGAAGGTATTCATTCCTTTGAAGAATCAGAGAGAGGCTTTGTTATTTAAGTCTTGAAGGACCATGATAATCTGGATTATCTGGATCCTTCCAGGATTCAGATAA
This sequence comes from Psilopogon haemacephalus, assembly GCA_013396835.1. NCBI lineage: Eukaryota > Metazoa > Chordata > Aves > Piciformes > Megalaimidae > Psilopogon > Psilopogon haemacephalus. The sequence goes on from VWZI01011644.1 coordinate 180,921, forward strand.
TATTACAAGGAAGGAACTGATGGACAAGCGACCTGTAAACAAATTTGCTACTTATCTTCAGCCTAATTTAGTGAGAGAAGAAACTATATTGTTCTGTTGACCACTGCAAGAAGGAAGACCCTGGGGGGCTTGTACTGTGTCTGGCAGATGTGCAAAAGGCCCTGAAGAAGAGAAGAGAAGAGAAGAGAAAAGAGAAGAGAAGAGAAGAGAAGAGAAGAGAAGAGAAGAGAAGAGAAGAGAAGAGAAGAGAATATAGTATAATACAATACAGTAAAAATAAATGTTTTGCATAATGTCTCAGAGCACATAATGAGAGCTGGGAAAGGAAAGTAGAAAGAAGTAAGGAATGGATAAGAAAATGTGGTTTAATATCTTAAAGAAAAAGCACTGGAATGTGAGGACACCACTAGAAACCATAGTTGCCTACAGAGACATGTGGAATCTAGTCAAATTCACTTAACCATAGCTTTGTTGTCTGTAGTAGGTGTAATTTGATAAAGATGATAATGAAATCAGCTTTAGTTGACTAATGTGCTACTCTGTGATTTGAAGGTGTGATATGCCGGAAGAGCTCGCCCTTCTATTTGAAGAACCTACCTGCTGCATCAACTGAAAATATCAACTGGCCAGACAGGGAGCACCCCTTAGCTAGTGCAAAGCTATGACAGAGAATAATGTTTTCCCGATTTTCAAATGTTCTCACTTGTGTTATTTGTCCTGGCAGCCACCTCACACCAGTTCTGTTCATGTGAGGAAAGATATTCCAAGGGAAAAGTAATCAGAGGTGTTGTTGTGAAGGGCAGGGGGATTAATGTGGCCAAGTCAGGAATTCTAAAAATAGAATTATTTTATTCCCAGAAACCCCCACCTTCAACTATATACAAAATTAATTTTTCAATTCGTTAACAGGTTTCAGTTTGATTGGGAAAAATCTTCAAAAGGTGCTATAGACAAATTCAGAGATTTAAGAAGTCAGAAAATAGAAAAGGCTAAGCTATAACAGGTTTTACTCCAGTAACAATTTGCTAAGAGAATTAAGAGAACAGAATGATGCTCGTTGTCGAATCCTTGTTGTTATTCTCTCTGACTCGATTGGTTTGACTATAAACAATATCTAATCAGATTCAAAAGCCAAAGTCTGGTATTTCAAATATGTGTTTAGCATGAGGCAGAGCTCTGTAGAAATAGCTGCCTCCAGCAGTGGCAGTGGAAAACCAAGCTGTTTCAATCCCTTAAACAGGATATAGCCAGGTAGCAATAGGGAATTGGCTGTTAGGAAGGTCAAGAGAAACAGGATCCGGGTGCCTCCGGCAGTTCTCTCAAAAGGGACCCAGGACTTTCAAAGCCTGCAAAGCTTCAGGGTAGTGCAGCGTGGAACCTTTCTTCTCCTCCTATCCAAAACCCGTAGTGGAGGGGAGAGAAAGAAGGAAGGAATTTGGGGTGTCCAGGACAGATGTTGAGAATATTCTGCAGGTCAGGAATATTCCTCTGAACTTTATATGATCCTGATGCAAACATTTTAAATAGACTGGCATTCCTTCTCCCAAACTCACTGGCCAATTATCCTAGGTGTCCTCTCCAGATATCCTAGTTTCTTCATTTTTCAATTTTGAGCTTTTTTTTTTTTTTTTTTTTTTTTTTTNNTTTTTTTTTTTTTTTTCCCTTGGATGATTTGCTTTGTTTTTAACCCTCTATAAAGAAGGTTTGAGAAGTTTCACAGTTGTTCAATGTCAATAACTTTTCCACAGAGCAAACAAACAATGAACTCACCTTGGCAGAATCAATTGGCAATGACACACATATCTCAACCTCTGATTTCTGTCAAGGACAGATTTTGAAATGGCAATGTCTTGGTGTAGTTGAGACTTAATGATGAATGATTTTCCCAGAATCACCTAAGTCATACGAACCCTTGCTGGTTGCAAAGCAATGGGATTGGTCAGTTTTTATGCCCTTTCAAATCTGTTTAGCATTTAACTGATTAGCGCGCTCCAGTCCTGACAGCGATTCCCCGCCC
>VWZI01011644.1:182962-237241 GCA_013396835.1 Psilopogon haemacephalus
ATAATTACAATGTTAGGAAAAAATCCAAACAAAAAACAAATTTAACTAATTTAACTTCAGATCTAGTTTCTTTAATACCGTTATGACTATAGCAGTGGAAACAACCTATTTACTCAATTGCTTTCGACTTCTTGATTCTCTCTCTTGCTATATGAATAAAACAGTATTATTATGTTGCTCTTCAGATAAATGTAAAAGCAGGGTTCTGATGTTTTGCTTTCATGAAAGAGATACTTTTTCCATAACTCAAAAAGAAATCAAGATGCTGCAGTTGTAAGCAGAGCTTTACTGTAAGAATTTCCTCATGAATAACACCACATACTTAAATGTTTGTATTTCAGATTAATTCAAAGACAAAAGAAGCATTTCATAGTCTTTATACTTGCGTTCCCACAGAGGAAAATTTCAGATATGTGACACCTTTAAACGTAGATGGGTTCGTTCTCCCAGGTCACTCGTGCACAGATGGATGAAGGGCATTACAACGCACTCACTTGAGAAGGAGCTGTGAACGTTTTGAAAACTTCCTACCCACAAACCTTATGTTACTACCCACACAGACATGTTGTGTCAGTGGTTCATGTGATCTTTCCTAATGTGCTTCAGTGGAAAATCAACTGTTGGTAAAGCACGGCAGAAGGCAGCTTAAACTGAGTTGGATGTCCTTGCCTGAAGCAAATTGGACTCAGTCACATAGTCTGTTAACACAGGTGAAAAAGGAGGGCAACAAATGGGTGTAGAAAACATTCATTTTAAAACCTCAGTCTGGACTAGCTGTAGCCCACTTTCCTGTAACCTCAGTGATCTCTATCAAACACATCATACTCATTGGTATTGCCACAAACATAACCCAAAGCTGTCTAGTGGATGATTACCTCCTTCAACCATCCAGAGACATACTTTGGAGTGTTCTGTCTCTTGGTCTTCAGCATCTGAATTTGTCACTGGCCTTACAAGAAGAGCCAGTACATGTTCAGAGTTCCAAGAAAATAGGCACAGATCTTCTAATTTCTATGTTCCTCATTATCTAATTTATTCTACTGTTGCCAAAATATGTAAACACTTGTAGGCCATACTAATGTAGCTGTATTTTTAGAGAAAATGAAGTGTACTCTTCGAATGAACAGCATGCCATCCTGCTAAAACCTAAGCACTTCACTGCAAAATATAACCGAAGGAGACCAGAAAATTTTGTGCAAATATCCCTGTTTATCTAACTTGCTTTTTTTTTTGTTTGTTTTTTTTTTTGTTTACCATCTGTTGGAGCCATATGCCTTCTTAAATAAGAGCTAATTATAGGTCTCCATTGCAACTAATCGAATAGTGGTAACTATTTGGTGCAAGATTCAGCTGCAAATTTTATTTCTTCTTTATAAAACCTGCCCCCCAAACCAGGCACTGAGATGGTTGCCTTTCTCTGGTTTTCTGGACTTGGGTGCACAGTATTTACAGTTGATGCACACATGTCTGTGTTAACATGTGGAAGAAATTCATAACAAGCTGGAGAAGTAATAAAAGCCAAAGTACAGTTCTTGACAAGTATATTAGGAGGGGTGACTTTGGGATAAAAAGTGTCTGTGTCTAATAAATATCCACTGACCTGTACTGTGGCAGAACTCAGTATTTTAAATTTTCCTTCACTGCCCCTGTACAGTTGTACTGGGTGAAAGACAGCAAAAAAACAATCCTATCACAAAACAACTTTTAGTACTGAAGAACTGAGCAAAGAAGGATCCTTATACTAAAATTAAACTCTGCAAGAGAGATTCCCACTCATTTAGAGAACAATACATCTCTTAATGAGGCAAAAAAAGGACAAGATTTCACTATTACATCCAATGAACATTTGTATAAATGTCAATTTACACCATTCAGGCAAATGTTTTATAACTGCCTCCAGTGTCAATGTCATTCTGCATTGCTGTATAATCTGAAAGGACTGAAGGATAAAAATTAATCCAGTTCTAAATATGGCAAATGAAATGTTGAAGTGTCTTTTAAAACCCCCAAACACTGGATAGCTTTTTCAGCATCACAAGACTGGCAATTTTAGACTGTCATACTGACCTTCCAGCAAATTTGGAATGGTTTCAGCAGAAATTGTGACTTTNGGTGTGGTGGGTGGTAGAAAGATGGAAACAACGTGATTTCAGTTAATTCATTCCAGCCATCAGGCAGCTATCTGCTTCTCATTATGTTTCTCCTATTATGTTTCTGTGAGTGGTGCACATAGGAAAAAGAACACTTCCAGGATTTAATTTCAGCTAGTCTTTTCCTCTGCTAACAATAGGAAGAATTCCTTCCACTTTTCTCACCACTTTGATACTCATTGTGTCAAACCATGATGTTTTGACAACTGTAACAATACAAATGTTTATGAAGATCCAGATATGTGGGAGGTGAAATTCATATTAAAAAAAAAAAGGTGAATATTCATGCTTGTGTTGTTTTGAGCTAATTAGAGAATTTGAGTGAGAAATTAGACTATTGTCTGAGAGAGAGTTAAACACATTGTGTCACTTCACCGAGTTTCACTGAGAAAGGAAAAAAAAATTGTTTTAAGAGATGTTCTCAAAACAATGAGATAGGCAGAGGGCTTCTGTCTGTTGGGCACTGCGGCTGCTTTCTCCTTTGTCCTCGGTCTTGGTGGCTAAATTCAGAGTTAAATCACTAAAACGACTAACTTTTTCTCCTACCACTAATCTCTCTGATCTTTGGCTTATCTGCAGCATCAACAGGTGGTGAGATAAAGCTGGGGAAGGGGGGAAAGGTGGTAGGGGGGAGTTTGGTTACCCTCTCTTGGGGATTTTGGTCTCTGGGAAGGGTGTGGTGTGTGTATTACCTTTTTATTGTATATATCTGTAAATATCTGTTATATCTTGTAAATATTTGCTTGTATATTTGCACTGCTGTAAATATAAAGCTTCATTTATTAACTTCCAGTGTTTTTTTTCTGAGTTTTAGCCGGGGTTTATGAAGGTGGGGGGGCAGGTAACTGCAAACCCACTACAATGCTTCACAGACTCTTCGAGCATAGATATAACATTAAGGCCCACCTGTTGGTCCCGCAGTGCTGCACAGCATATCTGGCACCATCTCACCAACACAGCAACAGAATCAGAAAAGTCTTGAGCTAAAATCACAGACTTTACATCAAACTGGTAATTAAAAATTTCCCAAATGGTGCTGTAATGCTTTCAAGTCCTTTTATTAGTGGTATGGATTGGAAACTAAATGGTCTCCTAATGTACTGTTGCAATGTCTGCTGTGTTCAGGAAGCTGATGGATGAAGGTTGTACATTTCCCAAAATTTCCTCTTCAGCATTATGACCAGCACTTTAATCATAGGGTAAATTACTGTAGATTAAATATGTAAAACATTATTTTACAAAATTCCAACAATAAATCTATCAGATGTAAGAGGTAGTACCTAAGACCTCACTGTAAAATAAAAAGCTTGAGGATTCAGATGAAAGGACCTCAAACTTCCACTGGAAGAAGTCACTCTTGCTTGTTAGTATTTCTGAAAAGCCAGGCAAGTTTTCTAGGTATTTACATGTTCTCGATCCCACTCCAGATCATAAAAGTAAACACACTTTTTTTTGGTCTTCTTTCCCCTCTTTGTGTATAATACTGGTCTTTTATATCCCTTCTATGATCAGCCTTCAAAATTAGATACCAGAAATCTGACTTTTCAGCTGCAGCAGCTGCAGTTAAAGTTCTTTAATTTCACAGGCTTCAGAGTCTTTTTGCAGTGTGATGTTCAATGGGGGTTTGTCACATACTCATTTACACGGTGAGTCCACCCCCAGACAGGTACTTATTCCATGTCCAAGTGGATCAGATTGGATTTCTTTCTCATTCAGGAGGTACTTAATCCTAGTACCTAAGCCCATGATTTTGACTCGGCCTGTCCGTAAAATGATTGGGAAAACTCTCTGAGTTCCCGGGGCAAGATAATGAGCTGTAAAAAACAGGTATTCCTCTTCTCATCCCAATTCTTTCCAGAAACTACTACACAATCATTGTTCTAGAGATATTTCATGTGTACAACACTGGTTTCTCTAGACAAAGAAATACAAATCAGCCTCCAGAAAAGCAGTTAACATGATGGAGATTGATAGAACTAGACCACAGGTAATTTATGTCAACATCTCATATTTTCAGTACAAGTATTGTCACAACTCTTGAAGCAGACAGGTGACATTCAGATATGTAAGCAAAACTGTACAAAGAAAATTTTGTCTGCCTATTAAAGAGACTAAAGGAATAAGAATCTCACCTAAATACTAGCACACATGCATTAAAAAAAAAAAAAGACTAAAAAAACCAGTTTCTGTTAAAAATGAAACCTATATCATTATAAAGTAGCCTTAAAAATAAACAAATTCTATTGGTAATCTGTAATAGAAACTGGTTTCTTATGATCCACAAGCTTAATTGAAACCCGAGATGTCTTTCTCTATGTTTTGTATCTTGTAAACAATCCTTTGAGCAGACATGTTATAACTTCCCATCCGAGATTCAAGATTGTTCTTTCCCTAGGTCAGCCAGTTCCTGTCTGATTAGTGATTTAATTGCTAAACTGTCTATACAACTCATCACAATAATGCAATAAAATAATTTTTCCTTATTCATTTGTTTCACCAATCAGATTCCATCAACCTCTGCCATTGCATCAGTAATTTTTTTTTCTTTTTAATTATGCACATTATCTCGATTGAAATCCTGAACCTTCATCTGGCTCACACATGCATATAAATCAGCAAGACACCAATCATATTTTGTCAATGCATGTCAGGCACAAGCCATTTGGCTTTCTGTCTGAGATTTCATTAAAGTGCATTAATGTTCTTTGTGTGATGTGCCAAGAGTATCATTAGCTGTTCTCTTTCTTTGGGCTGTTTTCTTTTAATGTTATTCATTGTCTTCAGTCTGAGTTAAGGGTCATTCAAGAAAAGGATCTGTTATCACTTTCTGAACACTTTGTCTTTTTATTCAGCATAAACTTTGCATACACACCATGTTTCTGTGGTAAGCTCTTAAATGGATTGAGAAATACAAGGCAAAGGGTCCTGAATCTAATCCTACTTACCTTCCTCAACAAAACCCATCTAAAACTTGAAACTGAAATGGACCAAATCCTTCCTAGCCAAAAAATTTCATATGCGGTCCCCTGTACTCAGAGTTTTAAATGCTTTTAACTCTTCCAGACAAATAAATATGCCAAAAATTTTCTTATTACCTATTATACACCATATTATCACTATAGTAAACTTGCAATAATAACTTTCAATTATAATCCTGAAAATCACATTCAGCATTAAGAAAATCCTGCACTTACTATCAAACAAAGATAGGGATTACTATTACATTAGACATCGTGTTGTAGAATCATAGAATGTTTTTGGTTGGAAAGGACCTCGAAGATCATCCAGTTCCAACCCCCCAGCTTAAGCAGGGACACCTCCCACTAGAACAGGTCGCTCAAGGCCTGATTCAAACTTGTTTGAACACCTCCGGGGAGGGAGCAGCCACAACCTCCCTTGGCAACCTGTTCCAGTGTCTCAACACCCTCACTGTAAAGAACTTCCTCCTAACATCTTGTTTAAATCTTCCCTCTGCCAGTTTGAACCCATTCCCCCTCATCCTGTCATAACAAGACTTGTCAATAGTCCCTCCCCCACCTTCCTGTAGGCCCCTTTAAGATATTGGAAGGCTACCCCAAGGTCTCCTTGAAGCTTTCTCTTCTCTAGGCTGAAGACCCCCAACTCTCATAGCCTGTCCTCATAGCAGAGGTGCTCCAGCCCTCTGATCATCATTGTGGCCCTCCTCTAGACTCAGTCCAACAGTTCCATGTCCTCTTGTCTTGGGGGCCCCAGAACTGTACACAGTATTCCAGGTGGCGTCTGACGAGAGCAGAGTAAAGGGGCAGAATCCCCTCCCTTGCCCTGTTGGCCACGCTTCTCTTAATGCAGCCCAGGACACAGTTGCTGTCTGGGCTGCATGTGCACACTGTCAGCTCATCAACCCAGACTCCCAGGCCCTTTTCCTCAGGGCTGCTCTCAGCTATTTGCCACCCAGCCTGGATTTGTGCCTCGAATTGCACCGACCCATGGGCAGGACCTTGCACTTGGCCTTGTTGAATTTCATGAGGTTGGCCTGGGCCCACCTCTCCAGCCTGTTCAGGTCTCTCTGGATGGCATCCCTGCCCTCTAGCAAGTCAACTGTGCCACACTACTTGATGTCATCTGCAAACTTGCTGAGGGTGTTATTGTAGGGGTCTGTGATTACACTAACCATATTTAGACATCACTCAAGAGATCTGGATTCTTATACTATCACTGTCTTCTTAAGAGACCTTCAGCAAATCAGGAGTTATTTCTATGCCTCATATTCCCACACACATTAACTTCTCTTTCACTTTGTCTCACTTAACCAGTACATGGTTGCCATTTTGTGCTCTAAGTTTTATTACAGTACGTACAACACTGCTCTCAGCTGTTTTATCTAACTTGGCAGAGAAATACTGCTGAGCCTGGGCTGCATGTTTTTAATGGCTTCCACAGTAAAGAAATTATGCATATACTTCCCTAGGTAGTTTTTGCCTAGTGACAATCATACTCTCAGGTTTTTTTAAAGTTTTAATAAATCTTGTCTCTTTTACTTCATCCTCTAAACTTATCCATCAACATTCCTAATAATTTTGAAAGTAACAAACGTAAGTGCAGTCCAAGAAGACAAATACACCTCCTTGATATAAGCTGACAATATTCAAGACACAAGATTTGAAAGGTAAGAATTTAAGCTGAAGGAGTTTGGTTTGGGTTTTTTGGTTTTGGGTTTGTGTTTTGGTTTTTTTTGTTTTGTTTTTTTTCCTGGAGGAATTATAACTTGCAAAGTTTGCAAAATACAACAGATCTGACTTACGTTACAGCTGCTTACAGCTCCCTTGCTAGCTTTAAAACTCTTTCACAAAGAGTAATAAACTAGTATATATTCAAGTGACATAACTTTGGAAACACCCCATCATTTCTGCTGCTGCATTTGACTCAAGGGAAGGAAAATGTGAGTGCATTGCTCTTCTGGATTTTGGTGGTAGGGAAGTCTGAGATATTGGAGATTCCAATGAGCAAACAGTATACTAGACTTGTAGTGACAAAGTTGGGAAAAAGACTCACTAGTAGAAACCAAGCCCCTTTGTTTTCAGTACTTTTACAAACAGTGGAAAGCACGGAGATGCTGTTTTCCACATACTCAGGGAATAGTAATTTAGGTTAAGATTGTTCTATATATATTAAATTCTTTTCTGCATGCTCATGTCCTTGTAAGGATGGCTGTCTTTGAAAATGAGAGTTGTGGGAAATTGTATAGTAGCCTGTGGACATGAATCATAGAGAATAGACTAAGAAATAGCTTGTTCTTATTTAAAATTAATACAGAGAATTTAAAGACTTTATGGGAACTTCTCACACAGGCAAAAAGAATGAAAAAAAGGTAGAAAAGAATCCAAAACAGGCTTGGAAAGAACCCTTGGCAGAAATGGTAGAAAACCTTCACAAATTATAAAAAACTATTTTAATAAAGAAAAAACTAGAGGAAAGGCAGATTTTTCTCATGTCAAAATCATTGCTATTATATAACAAATACCTTACTGCATCAGCTTGTCAAACTTTCCTGTTTTGTTGGAAGAGAGATGTGGAGTACTGTTCTAGGTGGCTAGTTGCTTCCTTAGCATTCCATAAGCAGATTAATTATTTTTGAGTAATCCTTTTGCAGACCATCAGTTCACTTTTGCATCCTTGTTGAGATACCCGAATATCCATATGTATCTGGATATTCACATGTTCACTGTTATCAAATTCAACAGTATTTGGTGTCAGTGGTTTTGAGGCACACTGTCTTGCAAACATTTCTTCTGATTATGCTTAAGTTTGTAGTATCCTGTGTTCTTTTTCTGTCTGAAAGGCTCGGTACAGAGATCAGACTTAGAACTTACACTGTTTATAGAAGAGGTGCAGACAACAATTCATGAGCTGAAACAGTTTTGCTGCTAGGGGCATTCAGAATTGCAGTTTATCCATACAGCGTAACAACAATTTCTATTCAGTAGTTAATATTTAACCCTTATAGACTTTCTAGACAGACATTTTACAAACTACAGCTGCTCAGTAGCTTTCTATCACATTGCTTTTCTTGTGTTGCTATGCCAATTTTCTTCTGTGCGCTGAAGTCAGGTACACATAATCACAGAATTAGCCAGGCTGGCAATGATGTTCAAGATCATAAAGTCCAAGCTATCACCTAATACCTTCCAATTAACTAAACCATGGCACTAAGTACCTCATCCAGTGTCCTTTTAAACACTTCAGTAGATGATGACTTCTACCACCTTTCCAGGTAGCCCATTGCAATGGTCAATCACTCTTTCTGTGAAGAGCTTCTTCCTAAACCTACCCTGGCACAGTTTGTGCCCTCTTGTTCTGTCACTGGGTGTCTGGGAGAAGAGACCAACCCTCATCTGGCTACAACCTCCCTGCAGGTCATTGTAGAGAGCAATAAGGTCTCCTCTGAGCCCCCTCTTCTCCAGGCTGAACAACCCCAGTTCCCTCAACTGTTCCTCACAGGACTGTGCTCCAGCCCCCTCACCAGCCTTGTTGCTCTTCTCTGGGCACATTCAAGCACTTCAACATCTTTCTTAAATTGAGGAGCCCAGAACTGGACACAAAAAGACCCTGGACACTTCCCCTTTGCATTGCCTACAACATATCTAATTCACATTTCTATCCAGATATCTAGCTTTGAGTAAGTAACTAGCAACAGAGTCTTAATAGGTTGTTCAAAACTAGTAGATGCAACTTTTTGAGGACAGGTTTTCAAAACTTTCCATGGCATTGCCTCTCTACCAATTTATGAACCAACCTTGTAAAGATGGTCAGACCTGGTCTTAACTCTGCTGTTGCCTTCTTTGGAAGGTAACAGCAGAGTTAATGTGAAACCTCTTAAGAAAATAAGCTTGAGACAAAAGACATGCACAGCCAGATAGGTGTTTAACTAGTGTTTTGTGAAGTTTGTCCTTTTCCATTATTTATTAGCAAAAATACGGAGTTGAAAAAGACAAAATGGAACCATATCACAAATGCTAATACTGTTGCAATGACTTCGGTACAGAACTTGAAACTAGAAACTCCTGTTCCAGCTTTATCTGGCACTTGGTTTGTGGTATTAAGTAAATTACACGTGACTAGGTTAAAATCTTGGCTTCCTATTACTAAACCTGGCTCCCTATTCCCAGTTTTCACTCATTTCACTCTAGCTCCTGATCTTTTGAATCAAGAATACCTCTTCTGAGGACATCCTGGCCTATGTTGAACTACCTTTTTCTTTAATTCTTTTAGGGAAATCACACATAATTTAATAATTTAATATTTGTACAAAAGCACTGCAAATATAATGTTTACTTTTATCCTAGTGATGGATCAGTAAGTACAACTGACTGCAAGCATACTTCTGTGAAGGAATAGGCTGGCTATATCCTATGTCTGTGCATTTTCCCATTTTCTCAAGTTGCTCACACATCTGAAGGTTTAAAAAACAATGAAAGTTTTTATCATTTTTTTTCCATTATTATGTCTTGCATCATAACTCAGACTATGAAATATTTATTTAGTCTACAATGGTTACACTCTATGAAATAGAAATATTTCTTCCTCTACTTTCCCCAACTTTGCCTTCACCATCTTGTTGGACTGTATGAGCATAGTCATCAGGCTTTGCCTTCATCATTTTGTTTTGCTGTATGAGTACAGTCATCAGGCTTTTGTTGGCAATCACCAGGCAAGTAACCTCACAGGCCAGTGTCACTAAATTCAGTTCAATTCCCTAGCGTTTTTATTAATTGGCTGGATAATGTGAAATGTATCCCCTAAAACTATCCACATCCTTCAACTGAACACTGTGTCAGAGAGCACTTTCTGTTCTGAAGATGTTTGTCACTAACGAGCTTCAGATTCCTTTCTTGCATAAGCCAGTTTCCCATTCCACATAGCAATTATGCAAAAGAAGGTGAAGTTCATGATAACTTCCACTGGTTTCTCTTGGCTCATGATTAAAAAAAAAAATTAAAATACTGAATAACTTCCATTTTCATCTGAGGAAAGAGCTGGTACACAAACTAAAAAATAAAAATAATTTTTTAAACAGGGCATTTTAAAATGGGTCTTCCTCTTTGTCCTGAAAGGATAACAATAAATGGGTGAAAACCCACCTCCAGATAATACTGTTCAAAGGGTTCACTTCATTGTGTGTAGTGAACCAATTTCCCACGGTAGCTAACTGCTGCCAAAACCAGGCATTGCAAAATGTAAACAGTGAACAGCATTCTATATTAAACCTATTTGATATGAAAAACAAAGCCTTCAACATTGTTTGAATAGTGAAGAGGGTATCCAATATGTGAACATTTTTGTGGTCTTCATCACATCCTCACAGTGTGAATTTTTCATCTTCTTTATCCCTCACAATGCTGACTGTAGATGTTTTTGGCAACATCTTAACAAGTGGGAAAATGAAGCAGAACATGAGCCTGTCTCCTCAAGAAGATCTGAATATAAGTGTCTCGCCTAACATTGGAGAGAAAACCTGTTGGTGAGGGGAAATTGAAGACAAATCTCACAGTTCAGTGGGAGTGCAGACTCCCTGTTCTTTTCCTCTCTTCCTGATACTGTAGAAACTTCTATTACTGAAGAAATAAAAGGCACTACAATTTGAAGTTTAATTTGGTTTCATTAAGACCCAACTGAACAAAATCCCCCAGTCTTACTATTATGATCCACAAACAAGAGAAATTCATTACAAAAGTCTAAAATTCTGCTTTTGCTTCCTGTGTGCAGCACTAGTAAAGAAGCACATAGTAAGTCTTTGGATCCTGTCAGACATCCTTTGTAGTCTCTTCTAATATAAATCATGAGACTCTGAGCTTTGGTGAATGTATTTTCAATCAAATATTATTATGTCTAGTAACACAGAGATCCTTATTGTGTTAGTTATACAAGAGATTTTTCATCTCTCACAAATACCTACTTTATTAGTAGTTGAGTAGAGTTATCACACTACAACCCACTCTTAAAAACGAAGGAAACTGAATGATGTTTCTGAGTAGGTCAAAACTCAAATTCTAACTTCCATATGCTTCTTAAAGCTTATTGATGAGGCTCCCCAGATCCAAATTACACCAATACTACCATTCAGCTGCTCCCACTATCCTTGAAGGAATTTTTTAGCATGGAATCTCTCATGTAATTTTAACAATGAAGAACAAAAAGAACTAAATTACATGTTTGGTTCTTTTAGTTGTTTTGGGTTTGTTTATTTTTTTTTTTTTTATGATCAGTGAAGAGAAATCAACACCTAATATGAGAAAATCACTCTAACCTAAAATCCATGCTTCAGATACATGGAATTAAGTTCTTCCAGCATTATTCATGAAAGAAACGTGCATTATAATCTAAAGCTACTCAGTCTGACTCTATCCAGGTCTGTAATTATTTTTTAAGATCATGTGAGAAATTCCTTTTTCTCCTCCATAGGCTGTGAGTTGTAGTTCAATGGCATGACCAGAAGACAGAGATGCAAAAGACAGTTCAAGCCTGTCAGAGGTATTCTAGAAACTGCAGACATATGTGCAAAATTCAAATGCAAAGTAAAGTGTTACTCACTTTTGTGAATGGTTTCTAAATGAAGTGTAAGATAAGAGATAAAAAATGGATAAACACAAACAGACAAATCCAGGAATGAGATTATATTATTCGCCATGAATGGAAGTATGCTCAGCACAACAGTAAGCTGGACTTGAATGAGGCATTGACTTTTACTAAAGTACCATTACTGTTGAGAAACCATATAGTCTTCAGAGGAAAGAAAGGAGGTTTAAGGAGCATTTAATTTAAAAAACAACACACTTTGTACTTTCCATTATTTCCATAGACAAAACTTGACTTCCTATTATACTGTTTCTGGCTCCTGGGACAGCTTACAGATTAAACATTTTTTCATCTACATCTATGCAGGGATCTAAGTGGGTTTTCTGAGTGAAAATTATGGGCATGATACCGACAAGTGCACAGCAGAACATGGTGCAAATGCAGCTAACAGCCAGCAAACTTCTATCATAGCAAAAGGCAGGATGAATAATGTACAATATGCTGATGAAGTACACAAGTACACAGCTTTCAGGAGGTAAGTTGATTTGGAGAAAATGTTGTATTAAGTTGCAGAATGTACCAGGCCAAATCTAGGCTAAAGATTTTTAATGTCTTTTTGTGCTTCTAAACAGTCATACGTTCTTGCTTATCTCACAAAAACTTGGCTTTATAGCTGTGCTAACTTGCAGTAATAAGGCATGCTAAAATGTGCAGATGAAAGTGCTACACACAAGTGTCAAGACCCATAGCCCTTAATGAGCAAATACCAAAAAAAATATTAATCAGTTTATCTGAGGTGTTTAAAATGGAATAGTTCTTTTTCTTCACACTTCTAATCTGTTTTGTCTGTTGCTTCTGAAGACATAAATACACATCTTTCCCCATATACATGACAGGGTTAAGTTTCCTTGAAAGTGAAAGAACAGAAAGATGTGATCTGCCTAGAATCATTCCTAAGGTGAAGGCACTAATGATCAAAATTCCATCGAGTTAGTATCTGGTACTTGATGTCACCACAGAGCCACAGGCTGTATTCAGGACATGAGAAGAAAAAACTGCTCCACTGCTGCAGACTTTCCAAATATCAAAGCTCTTTATATTAAGCAATTAAGTTTCATAAATACACTTATGATACAGATGCAATTAATGCTTAGGGGGAAGCTAAAACAGAGGGAGGAAATTGCCCAAGATCAAATTTTCCAGATATCATATGCCATGAAGGCACATATATATCTTCAACATAGCTCAGTATTACAAACACTCTGCCTTTTTTTGTTTCTGTTAAACTCTCCTGAGGTTTTGCTTCTAGTATCCACTGGCTTGAGTGAATAAATTAGATGTGGAGTACAGTGCTCACTATCCATATGTGCCATAATTTCATTTTTGTGGACTTTATTTGTTTAACCAAGTGAAATGTCAGTAGGATTGTCTATATATTATACTTTCTGTATATTATACTGTGTTTCTTTTGTAAAAGTAACAAATGCTAAAACAAGTTTCTCTGAAATAAATACGAATAACACAATTTCATGACTGTTTCTTCTAACATAATGAGACAGGTTTATTCTCACACTTCTGGGAAACTGCATTTATTTCCTAGATTTCTCTTTTTTTTTTTCCTTTGATTAAACATCAGTTTTTGATAGCAACCTCTGATGCCTATTAGATATTTTGAAATATTGTTTATTTAAGAAGAAGCAAAAAAATATATAGTACCATCTATCAGCTATATTCTCCCTTCCCTTCACCCTCCATAATACATTTTCCTTTGTTCCTCAAATATCATTCACAACATTCATATCTCTCAAAGTCACAGCTTGCAACAGTTAAGTGAAAAGTTATGTCCTGTAGTGGCTGGAAACTGACTTTCTACTCTGACACAGAAAGATGTAGAATATCAGTACTCTACTGATCTACTTATTTTATGTGCAGTCCTTCAAGGCACATTTAGATGGACACACTGCATTTTCAGGGAGTTTATGATTTTATCACCTGAGGATGTCATGGTAACAAATTTTAAACAGTTTTTCTGGAGTAAAAGGTGTCTGTAAAAAAAAAATTCTGTCACTTTGAGTTTCACTAATTTCTATATAAAGCATGCTATTGTACCATATATTTTTATGCCAACAGATATTTAATTTAAAATCAAATTTAAATCAGAAGTTTTCATAACATTCATCAATAATTTATCAAAACTTTACACAAATGCTTGTCTAATAAATGAGTAGGATCTTTTAAAGCCAGATGGATTATTTTCAAACTTCGGGTCACAAATCAGCATTTTACTACACAGAAATTTAGAGCTGCTTCTAACAGATCAGGTCATACTCAAAGACTCCATACAGTGTAGAGGAAGCAGTTCATGGAATGTGAAAGAGAAGCCAATTTTTCATGACTCTAGAACAGAAGAAAACACAAACCAATGTGTGGGGTTTTCCCCAGGTAACTAGCACCTATTTGAGCCATTTGGTTTGCTGTCTTGTTTCAAGTTCTTCCTTGAAGAAATTCAAGGTGATAAAAAGCTATTTAAGTAAATATACAAACATACACATAACATTATTTCTGTATTCAGAAATATGTAGAAAAGAAAGTGTTGAGTTCCAGCATTACCTGCAGACTCTGGTATCACACCAGCAGTGAATGCAAGTCTAAAGGAGGAAGAAGGTTTGAATCATTCTCCTGTTCTTCAGTATGCTATGAAAATCTGAGATTTCATTTTTCACAGTCCTCTACCTTCTTTCCCAGCTCACTGCAGTTTCCTTAACTTCCTAATGACTCCCTCTCAAGATTTTTTGTCAGGGAGTAAAATAAGTCTTGCAGGCTTCGGTACCTCAAAGCTGGCATTTAAATCTGATTCACTCCCTGTGCAGGTGAATGCTGGCAGACAAAGTTTAAAGCAAGACTGAGATTTTCCCACTGTGACATATGGTACAATGCCAGGATCGATTCCTGTCTCATCAGCTTTGCTGTAGCAGGTTGCTAGGCACTGCTGGGCAAGCTGTCCACAGCATGCCTCAAAGGTCCCACTACAGATGGGAGACTGAAAGACACAAGAGCACCTACACAATAAGGTCTTTCTGTAAGGGTAGTACACATACCATCACAGGGAAAGTGATTTGACTCTAGGCAGTTTTGTACCATCACACACATCCTGTCTGTGCAACTTAAACGTCAAAATGAAATATAACTACTTAAAGGGCAATCTTAGTCTAGCAAAGTGCTTACGCTTAAATGGATCTATTTACTATTTTCTTCCCACACTTAAGGGCTATAAAAGGAAACTCAAAAAAGGGAAAATTTAAATACTTGCATTCAAATTCATAGTCTTTGTTCATGCTGGTCATCGAGTCTCAGAATCATAGAATGGTTGGAGTTGGAAAAGATGTTTAAAGTTCACCTAGTTCCAACCCTTCTACAATGGACAAGGACATTTCTCACAAGATAAGGTTGTTCAAAGCCCTGTCCAACAGACTGTATCTATTTTTTTTTTCCTTCTTTCATCATTTAAGAGAACATGAAGATAAAGAATAAATGAAACTAGAAAATAAAGAGATATCGATTCTCTCTGCTTATAGATACTATAAAGACAATGGATATTCCATTGTTTCTACTATAAAAGGTTATTCATAGAAAGCAAGACAATCCTTTCTCTAAAGTAGAAATAAAAAAAGTAAACCATCAAACCAAACTCAAAAAAACAACACCCCAGAAAACAGCCTTTTCTTAAAAATTAGCATTTAATATCCTTCTACAAAGATATGACACAGTTCAGACGCCAGAGCTGTGTTTTATGTTCAGAAGGTATCAATATCATTACAAAAACAGCCCTTTCTGGAAATAAAAGAATCTGTGAACTCCATGGGAAAACTCCAGAGTTTTTCCCTCTCATGACATCATTCTGTACATGGCTTTTCTGCTGAAGGAAGTTTTGAAATCAACTGTAAGGGAGTATACATCTCTAGCTGTTTGTATTGATGTTGTTTATCCTAACACATTTGGAAAGTTATTAAGTCATATATATATTTGCATCTTTGAAGTAGTATCATGATTTTCCAGATAGATATAAGAGCAGACAGACTGTGCTGCTATCTGTGTTCTCTGTTTTAATCTGTAGGCCACATTTTTTTTCAGAACAGTCCCTGTCAGTGTTATTGAGGGGAAATTAAAACAACCAACATCCCTTGGTTGGAATAGTAAATTAAGAAAACACTTTTGAGAGGTCCACATGTACAGTTGAATGCACAGAAAATTGTCTCATTCTTCTAATGTATGGTCACATCTATTGCAGAATGCTAAGCTTCAGAGCTCCTTGACCGCACAATACTGTTCTAGAGAACTGGTAATAGAACTGAACACTTTGCTGAACCCCAAATTCAATTCCTGGTTTACTGAAATTCAAGCCTGGGTTCTGTTTCCAAGTTTATTTTTTGTACATCTATGAAATTTATTAGTATGATCATAGTTTTAGTCTTATAGTATATAAATAAACAAACAGCACTTCCACAACTTCATTTTCAATTTCCAAATAACTGTGCCATTCCTAAAAGAATGTATGAATTATTTTTTCAGATCACTTAAATATTATTTTTTCAGATCACTTAAGTATTTTTTTTGGTTGCAGAATGAGGTCCAAGGAAAAGAAAAAGAAAGTTGTTCTCACACTGGAGCCTCCTTTCTCTTATACTTTACCCTGGGAAACTAGTCAGAAGCATTATGCAAAATCCTGAAGGCAGCTACCATCTTTGCTTTTTTTTTTTTTTATTGCTGGAAAAGACAAGGGTATCATTTTCTCTTTACATTCTGTCACCTCTCCTATTTTTCATCATTGCTTGCTTAATTTACATGCGTACATACATGAACGTACAAAGTGCAATCACAGCCTTTTTGTGTCAGGTCTTTAAAAAACACAATGGAAGTGTCTATCTCTGCAGAGAAGTTCCTGTAACTTCTATTATAGTAAGTGGACAGAAATAGGTGTGATTCAACTCATCTTAAAATAGATATGTTAAATTACTCCCTCAAATTACATATTTCCTCTGACTATAAAGGAAGCCTGGTTGATTAGCTTAGGTGGAGACACTCACAGCGTAGATAACAGGAGCTAAAGAACATAATTTTTACCCTTTGTCACAGATTCCCAGGGCTGCTTCCATCTCACAGCCATAACTCAGGCTTCAAATGGTACATTGCCTGCTCTTAGAATACAGCCTAACAAATCATTACAAAAAAACTATTTCCTGATAGGTTGCAAAACCTGGCAAAGTAAGGTTTGTTGGAGTTTAGATGTGAACAAGTAAATATACCTTCCCCAGGGAAGAACCACTGTGACTACAAGGAGTATATATATAATATTTTAAATAATGAATATCTAGTTTTTACATAGTAACTGTGAGGTATAGATTTCAATATATTTAAATCCTACTTGCTTATTATCTTTTGTGTCCTAGTCACTAGGACATCCAGATAATCTGTACTCTCAAGAAGCCATCATTCCCTGTAGCACTCCTGTAACAATATGCTAAGTAGAACACCATCTGCAAATACTTTTGAAGAAAAGCACAGAAATACTTGTAGTCCCCATACAAAATTACACCTGCATCTTCCTCAGAGTTTAGTCATTTAATTCCTACTAATTCAGAGTCTTTCAGCTCAGATGACTGCCAAAACTTCATATTTATCACCTTGGTTGTGTAGCAAAATCTTCAACTGAGAATTATATGCTAAATCTGAAGGTAAAAGTTATGAAGAAGCTGAGGCAACTGAAAATGTCATAATGCTAAATGATATCCTGCCTAAGGAACACATGAGTGAGACATGCAGCCGCAATGCATAATCCTTCCTATACTCGCTCACTCTGTTCTGCATTCTATATGAATTGAAAAACAAAACAAAAGCATTCAGTTGTGATGTCTGCCTATTTCTCAGCTAACATAAATCCAGCATGCTAACATTTTTTTTTCAGGATTTTATACTATTTTTACATACCTCTATTCAACATGCTGCATTCCCTCTGATATATCTTACCTAGAGGCAATACAAGGTTATTACAGCTGCTCAGTTACACAATACTGACTCAAGTTCACACTGAATTCAAAGGATGTGGGACAAACTTTCCATTTTATGTGTTATATCTACAGAAAGTAGTCGAGTAGCAACTGGACATTAGCACTAATTCTGCTGTATCACCCTTCAAGGTACTTGGACCTCAAATGAATTTATATCTTGATGGCTATAGAATGGCTTGATTTGGAGGGATTTTAAAGATCATTTAGTTCCAAACCTTCTGCCATGGACGGGGACACGGTGCACTAGACCAGGTCACTCAAAGCCTCACCCAGCCTGGTCTTCAGCGCTTCCAGGGACAAGGAGTCCACAACTTCTCTGGGCAACTGGTTCCAGTGTCTCATCACCCTCTGAGCTTCTAAGGCAAAACCATTCTGGCTTTGACTGTGATCACAGACTTGAAGGAGCTTTACTGGTAAAGCAAGGTTGTCTCATGCTATTTTGTGGGGTTTTCCTTCTGTGATCTATATAAAATTGTTATATGATAGTTTTTAAGAAAGAAGATTTTCATAATTAATCATAAGATATCTAATTTTGAATGTAACTGCCTTTCTGGCACTCAAGGAACAGGAAGTGTTAGATCTTATTGCAGATTCTAAGCTGTCATAGGTTATACAGGGTATTTTGACATCCCAGTTTCAAATATACCTCACTTCTGAAATTGTAGTGTTATAGGCTGAAGAGAAAAAAACCCACCAAACTGAAGAAATACCACTGACTTCTGACCATTTAAGCTCTAAAGGAAACAAACCAGTATTGTACCTCTCACATCTATCCTCGTGAACCGGATTGTATATCTGCTTCTTAGAAGGCTCAAAAACTCAACTGTTGAAGCTTGAAAATGCACATTTTTTAAGGAGATGGGTATTCATGCCAACACCCATTTTTGCAATTCAGCCAAAATAAGCCTACTTTGAAGGTGCAAAGGCAACAATTTTCAGACACTAAGTCTTTCAATACATCATCATTTTCCTATTTAAATATTTGAAGAGACTCACTTTAGTTTCAAAATATTATGTTTAGCATATTTATATTTGAAAGAAATGCTAATGTTATATTTAGGATTAATAATTTCCAAAAGACAGACCATTATTGTTATTACTTGATCAAGTAGTTCAGAATGTTTTCTCCTTCATGATGACTTGAAATTAAGGTTCATATTTCTGAGATTAATTCTTTAATTAATCTTTCCTTTTGACATTTTGAATTGGCCTCATGGAAATCATTACATAGAATCATAGAATGGTTTAGGTTGGAAGAGACATCAAAGATCATCCAGTTCCAACCCCCCGTCATAGGCAGGGATACCTCTCACTAGATCAGGTCGCTCAAGACCTCATCCAGCCTGGCCTTGAACACCTCCACAGAGGGTGCAGGCACAACCTCCCTGGGCAACCTGTTCCAGTGTCTCACCCCCTCACTGTGAAGAACTTCCTCCTAACATCCCGTTCAAATCTCCCCTCTGCCAGTTTGAACCGGTTCCCCCTCATCCTGTCATTACAAGACTTTGTGAATAGTCCCTCCCCAGCCTTCCAGTAGCCCCCCTTCAGATACTGGAAGGTTACTATAAGATCTCTTCGAAGACTTCTTTTCTCCAGGCTGAAAACCCCCAGCCTGTCCTCATAGCAGAGGTGCTCCAGCCCTCTGATCATCTTCATGGCCCTCCTCTGGACTCAATACATAAAACTACCTCTCCACCCATACACAGATTCAATGACAATAAAAGGCAAAATGTTCATAAATGCAATCTTTTAGTGCTGTACCACTCTATGAACAAAGGTTCATTTCTCAGGCTGAAATGTGAAAGAAAGCTGAAATGTGAGATAATTGAACAGCTGGCCCACTTAGGATTTGCAAAAGGTTTTGTCTGTGCTTTAATAGGGAAAGTTTGTCAGTTGTTTAGTGTTCAGCCCACATCTAACCCTTGACAGGACAATCACATAGGTTTTCATCAGTGCATAGCATGAGGAAACAGTTGTCTGAATAGAATTTACCTACCAATATTTCTCTTGGAATATCATGGAATTATTTCTGTTTATGTCATGGATAACAGTTCTTAAATTGTCTAAATTTCCCTTAAGATCTCACAGCTAATGAGTTTTTATATGACCACTCATTCCCAAAATAACTTCTCTAACACTTAAGGTCTCCTATATAATTTGCATTGTTCAGGTATACCATATTTTATATATAAAAAAAACCCCACATTTATTTCCAGATTACTTTAATAAGCTTTGAAAACAAAATCATGTGCTTGCAAAGCATCAATTTCCTGCTTCTCTTTTTTTCATGCTTCAAAAGCAGTAAGCTTATCTTCACCTAATGGAGGCAAAAATTACCTTTCAAAAAAAATTATTGAAAATAATGGCTGCAATTTCATACTGCTCCACAAGTCGTGGTGCAGTTTCTTCTTGCTTTAATGAACAACTAACTGCAAATGCTTGCTTTGACTGCATTAAGAATCCATTTACAAAAAAAAGGTTCTCTTTAATAATCAAAATAGAATTCCTTTACTAGGAACTACTTTGAGATACCCAAATACTACTAAGGAGATTAGCTCACTAATTCTTTATTTAAAAAAGGCACAAACAGTTCATTAAGGACCATGTGAGAAATACAAATAACCCTTCAAATTAGGTCTTAGGTGCAAGGTAGTCACAGATCAACATTCAACTCACAGGAAAAGGCATTCAGTGTGGGTGATCACAAACTTGTACAGCACAATGCAGACATGAGTTGCAGCAATGTTCTTCATTTCCTGACACACTCTCCTGCTTTCCTTTTTGCACATCACAATTTAAATCTTTTTTATGGGTGGGTTGTTCTGTTTTGTTTGTTTGGGTTTTTGTTGGTGGTGGTGGTTTGGGTTTTTTTTTGGGGGGGGGTGTTAGTTTTCTTCATCACATGATGTCAGATAGTCCATGTTATGAGAAAACATCAAACTGTGTGTACACAAAGCTTCTCTGCATTACCAAGTTAAAAGAGTTAATGTGCAACAGCAGTCACAGCCACCTTTTCTTCTCTCCTTTTCACTGCTGGAAGCATCATCAGCCACCCTCTTTCTTGTCTTTAACAAAACATACCTTGCTAAAAACATTTAATAGTATGAATTAAATATATGTGCAGATATATATATATATACACATACACTACATGGCGTATTTAAGCTCATATAGTCTGAGCCAGTACAAGCTAATGTGTAGCCCTGATGACTTCAATGTCCAAACCAACAGGACTACTGGTCTCCAACACCACTCCCTTTTGCTTCAACTGGAGCACAGAACCCATTCCTTTTCAACGATGTTGACAGGATGCAGCAAATGTGTGGACCACATAGTGGGTCATCAAGGTTTTCTGTATAACCTATAAGTCCTGTGCTATGGATGAAATCCTGTTGTTTGCATTGGGCTGGCAACTGCCAAGGAAATTCCCCACACAGGTTTAATCTTCTCCTCTGCTGAATTCTTCAAAACAACTTTTTATTTTAGGCCTCTGTTACTGAAAAAAAATCTATTGGAAAGCACACATCGCTAATGCTGTTGATTCCCATGGTTTTATTTAAGACATTGGAAAATTTAATGAAAATAAAATGCCACATGGAGTGGAAGAAAAAGTTATATTTCTGTGTATTTTACTACAACACAACTTCACAGGTTTTTGTAGGAATTCCTTTGTTAGCCTTTGCTCAGAATACCAAGAGACTGATGCACAGGGATGTTTTGAGTTTACTGGAACAAAAGCTATGGGTACAGGGTGCCACTGAGCTGGTGGAAAACTGCTGCTAGGGCACACATAGATATTGCTGAAGGTCTAAAGAGATGAAACTTGGCAGATGTTTTTGTTAGAAGTGTCTAGGAGCCAAGTAAAAAGAATGTAAGCTTTGCTCAAATACACGTTTCCACCTCAGTAAGCTGTTACTAGCCAATTGCTTGATATACACAGCTGCACTAACCAATTACTATTTGACACAATGTAAAAGGCTTTGGGTTTTAGAATATATAAGTTGATACTTTGCACACAATAAATGGACACCTTACTTGTGTCAAGTAGAGCCCCATCTCGCCATCACCATTAGGTTTTATTTTTTAAATAAAATAAATTTTATAATTGTTTTCAGTATGCATTCTTAGGTCTCATAGACCAAATTAATCAGATAAGGAAAATATTAAAAATATTTCCTTTAAACCAAACTCATGGGTCTCACCTATTTTGTACTCATGTTTTTGGATTATGTTGGAGTTTATTAATTTTTTATAGCATCCCTGTTTTGTTGTAATACTGCTTTAATAGGGAAGTCTTGCTGAAATATCCACGACAATTTAATTAGTCTATCCCAGCTGTCCCATACTGAGACTGATCAGTGGCATGAGAACAAAAACAACATTATGGCCTGTTTGCCTTTAAGTTCAGTCTAGTTAAAAGATGCTGTCTTGCAGACCTAAGAAATCAATTAGGGAGTACTTGTGAAGATGGCCAAGGAAAAACTGTTTAAAGCCTTAACAACTTAAATGCCTCATCTTGATGTTAGCCCTGTAAAGCTATTAGACTCCAGTCTGGATTGCATTAGCATTATGAAAGTCGGCTGCTAATCCTGTAACCACACAGCCTGCCTTGCCTGTCTCCTGCCAGTGCCTTTTCATAAATTGTTTCTAGCAGAGATTAAAAAAGATGGGACACTGAAAATCTATCAGTCAGAAGAAAATACTAATTTGAATTTTAAAAGTAAGCACAGAAAATAGCCATTTCTTCTTTGAATAATGTGGTCATCCCCAGTAAATGTAGAATAGGAGTAGGTAAGAGTTCTGTTGTTTGTTCCTGAGGCGCTTTTGTCTCCAGAAAGTAAAATTTTAGCTATCTTCATGCTAAGTATTTAATTAGTTCAAGAACAGAATTTCAGTCCATAATGTTTAATGGTGGAACAGATATCCAATAGACCCTGTGCCAAAGCAGGTGGATGTGCCTGAAAGAGGCTGCAACCACGTGGAGAGCCACAACAGAGAATGCTCCTGACAAAACTTGTCACTCCATGGAGGACCCACACTGGAGCAGTTTGTTCCAGACGGACTGTATGCCATTGTAAAGATCTATTCCTGAACAGTTCATGGAGGACTGCAGCCTATGGGGGGGACATACATTGGTGAAATTCACAGAGGTCTGTGTTTCATGGAAGGTACCTCACATTTTAGCAGGGGAAGAGTGTGAGGAGCAAGGAGCAGCAGAAAAAAGATGTGATCAACTGACTGGAATCCCATCCCCACCCACTCCCCATCTTCCTGTGCCACTCAAGGGAGTGGAGTTAGAGAAACTGGGACTAAAACTGGCTGAGTGAAGAAAGGAGAGGAGGAGAGGGAGATGTTTCTTTTTTTTTTTTTTTATTTCTTACTTCTTACTATCCTAACTCTGATTTGATTGGTAATAAATTAAATTAATTTTCCCAAGTCAAGTATGGTTTGGTTGTGACAGTAATTGCTGAGTGATCTCTCTGTACTTATCTCAACCTTTTTGTTATATGTTCTCTTCCCTGCATAGTGGAGAAAGGGAGTGATAAAGCAGCTTGGTAGGTACCTGGCACCCAGAAAAGGTCAACCAACTGCATACTGAAAAAAAACTTTCATTCAGAAATTACTCAGAATAGTAAATAATTTCTTTGTCAGCAAGGACAGCCACAAATAAGAGAGACTGCTTACAGATATGATGGTGAGAATTTTCTCTGCTTTTTCACCGGACTCAAACACCAAAACTCAAGGCCAACTATATCCAAATTCATACCAGAACAGAGAGCTGAACAACCATGATTATTAGGGAAATTGTGTTTTATATCCAAATCCAGGCTCTCCCATTCTCCACGCACACTCTTCTCCATGCTGCCCCACTTCCAGTAACAATGCATCACTCTGGGACCCTCTTACCTGTCTGTCCTGCAATTGTAGCAAACAGCCTGTGGGGAATCCTGGATGGGATCTTCAGTCCAGCTCTTATCTGGTAGTACCTGGGAAGAAAGTATTAAAAATTACATTCTGTTATATAGATGACCACATGATTGAACCTAAAATTCTACAAGAACACATCCTGGGCATCTGCACTCAAATACAATTACTTGAGAGTACAGTCATGCTCAGAAATTCTGCCTTATCATCTACTTTTTAGTTTTAACTAAAGAGTGTTTATGCTTCCTGTTTTACAGTAGGCAGAGTGGATGCAATGGCCTTAATATATGTCTAATGGGAAAAGATTTTGAAAAGCTCTTGGTTTCTTGTAGGGAAAAGAGACATAGAGAAATGTCTATGATAGAAGACAATGTAATCAGACAAGGACTGACAAAAAATTAATTAAAAAATTTCAGTGGAAAGACAATAAATACCTTAACCTCACATCTAGGAAAATTCATTTTATGCAGAGTGATTATCATCCTCCTGTTCTAAATTGAGGCTACCATATAATGAAAACATTAACATTAATCATATCTAAATTGGCTGTATTCTAGTTATTTGCTAGCCCATGGGTGATCTTTATATTAGATGAAGAGACAAAAGAAGGCATCAACAGTTTCACAAAATTACACATGGTGAAGGTTACTTGAGAAAGTTTGCAAATGAGCTCAGCCTAGACAGAGAAAAAACTGTTTCCAGTCTTCCCAAATCACCACTTTCATGACTGAGGAATAAGAGGCAGTGTAGAGTATAGCACCTAATTCACTACATTGTAGCTCAGGATACCTCCACATGTTAGCAGGTCTCTCAATGACCTGCTGTAACACTATGTTGCTGTCAAATTCCCTTTGACTGCATTTTCTCTTCTACCTTTTATTTGGCCTATTTGCTTATAAATTCCTCATATCTCAAAAATGCTTGAAGATATATTTGGCCTTATTTGTGACTATGCCTCTAAATTAAATAAACAAACAAATAAATAAATAATTTTAAAAGTTCAATTATAACCGTAAAGGTCTACCCGGGTTCTAAAGATGCTGTGATACATACTAGAATTATTTCCTGAGAAAAGTAACAGTATGTGAAAATGATCAGTTAAAACACCTAGTTTTATTTGAAAGTGTAACAGTATGTGAAAATGAACAGTTAAAACACCTAGTTTTATTTGAATTTCTCTGTAAACAATAGCTCATACACTTACCAATAAAATCTTCACTAGAGGTGTAATAATGGATAAAGCAGTTCTGTCTTTGTTAGATTAACTCAAGAGAGGGGTTTGTTAGGGATGGAAAAAACACCCTACACTTCAGAGGCAATTGTGTCATATTCCTTCACAGCTGAAAGCTTGCAAGCCTGAAAGCCTACTTGCAAAGCTGAAAGCCTACTTCAACTGGCAGATCCTTTCCAACATGGATGTAATTCCAGCACAACCTTTGATATTTTTATGTATCTGTTTTAGGCAAGAACTTGGGCAGGAAAACTCTCCATTTACACCTAGTTTACAGAAAATGAAAAGAACCTCCTCTCTCAAAATCACACAATACCTAGTTAAAAATAGTATTCCAAATCTTTCACTCCCATATGCTGACCTTGCACCAGACAATGCTATAGTTCTTGATTTCTTCCAGAGCAAGTGCAAGAAATAGCTTCATATACCAGTCATCCTCACCAGACTATTCCAACCCACCCAAGCAAAAGAGTGATCAGTTTAGTGTCTTGAGCTCTCCTAGAATCTGCATGACCTATTCTCACCAGAGTGGAATATTTGCTGTGCAGACATTGCTGCAGCACAACCTTGAGTGTAGGATACTATCTAGTTGGAGCCAGGAGCCATCTCACTTTAAATACAGAGGAGCAACAGTGCCTGTTCCACATTAGCTGGCGATTTTGCATGGTCTCCCTACTTTACTGAAGTCCAAATAAGCTTTTCTATACTGATCTTGTCTTAAAAAACAAACACACAAGCAAAACAAACAAAGAAAANTTGCTGGGCACTGTGACCTCTTTGATCCTGGCATATCATCTGTAGTTTTTTAGAAGAGCGTTGCTATTTGTGCTCTTCATAAATTAAAAAAAAAAAAAAAAAAGTGCTATCATGTTCCATTCTGAAGTGATTAAAAAAAAAAAAGAAAATCAAGGTTAAACTTTGAAACTTAACTTAATTCAAAATATGTAATTTGTGTGACATTTCTTGAGAACCTACACACATCTACAAAAACATATCCAGCTGTTTTTGTAATTAAATGCTATTTCAAGAAGCCTTTCTGGCTTCTTGGTAGGGCTCCTGGTAGGGTATAGAAGAGCTCCAGAAAAATAAAATCAGTGACCGTGTGTGGCACAGGAGCTACCAGCAGGCAGCAAGCTGTTTTTCACAGCAGCCATCACCATTGTCACCACCAGCATTCCTTTCCACTTTTTTGGCAGTAGGAGGAACACCTCCACCCACAGAAATCTCCCCTCACTTTAGAAGCCATTGGAGGTAGCAAGAGGAAACTCTCCTCAGCCCTCAAGGCTCAGTCTTACACAAACATTTGAAAAATGTGACAAGTCTGTCTGCAGCTTCCTTCACAATGCTCACAGCTGCTGCGCCAGAGACCAACAAGAGATGATTCAAACACCACTGCAGCACTCCAGACTCCACAGTCATTTGTTACCTCAAGTTTCTACAATTCTCACCCTAGTTTTATTCTCAAGCTCTTTAACTTTTGATGAAGGTAGGTCTAAAATTATAGTATAAGAGGCAGGCAATCCATAAACTCTTTGAAGCACAGTACAGTAAGTAACGTAGTCTTTGTCTCTAGCTAGAAGACATAGTGGGTCTACTGAAAGCCAGCTTCTCCCCCACCTCCCAGAAGGAGGTTGTAGCATGCAGACATAAAGCAGCCTGACAGAGGAGTTGTGCAATCATTTTAAAATTTTTTTTTAATTATTCGTTCTGACAGAAAATTCTATTTTAGCAAATGCTGTGTGCCCTGCAGATCTGAGAGGTATTTGGTGTGATTTGTTCTCAGCCAAGCAAAATATGTTCAAGCGTTCTCAGCATCTTCTGAAGGTGCTCAGCATGTCTCAGAATCAGACACAGACACATATATATTAAGACAAGGATTTAGAGCAGGAAGCTCTCAAGAGCTGAGTGCTCTGGATGCAATGTAAGAAAGATACAAACAACTTTTGGCAAATGAGCACTAGTGTTAGCAGGAGAGCTCCCTTATTTCACTGTGTTACTGAATCAGAACTCAGACTTGGCACTTAATGCTTTTGATGCACAGCTTTCATCTGGATGCAGGTAAGACACAACCTTTATCATTTTTATGCTTCTAGCTTCTTGCAGATTTCATCAGAACATCTCTGCAGAAACTTGCAACCCTACGGGTGACAAAAGCCCCAGCCCTTGCATCCCTGCAGCACTCTGACAATTACACTAACCAGCACTCTTCACATCTCCTTTTATGCTCACCTCAGGGGCTCTTGCCCTTTTATACTTACCAAGGCAGCAATGCTGCCTTTTATTTGTTCCCATATCCATACTCTTAAAGCAAATTGCCCTTTACTTCCCTTTAAGACAGCACAATAAAGGTAGAGGTGAAGAGGAATGGGCAGTAAAATGCTGAACAGCAAAGTAAAATGAAAGAAACCTGCTTTACTGTTGTGAAACAGAAAGGGAAAGGAAAAGGCAGAAAGATTAGGACACCAGTAAGGATATGAGTGCTTATATCCTTGTTTCAAAGGCAATAAGAAATCTTGAAAACACTGCTTAATTTAGTCTCACAGTTAAGTAGTAACCTTCAACCTGTTCTTACATTATATGAACACTTAGAGATCAAGAGATTTTCTGCTTAACTGAAGCACCTGGAAAACCTTTCACTGATAATCTCATAGGGGTAAGTAACCCTTAACTGTTATGGATGAAAACAAGAGGCACTCTATAGCAACCATGTAATAAATATAAAATGAGACAAATGTTCCTGATGATTGTTCTTTCTTTTTTTCTTAATTTGAACTTTGAAAAAAATTATTATTATTTTTAACAGAAAAAGGCAGATACCATGTTTCATCAGAGTTCTAATGTGCTACTGTAATGCTTGTAAACTGAAATGGATAAATAGGTCTGGAAATGTGGTTACTTACACTAAATATCACAGAACAGTTTGGAAGGGATCTTAAAGAATGTCAATGTAAAACTCAACTACCATGAGCAGGGATACCTTCCCCTTGACCAGGTTTGCTCAAAGCCTTATCCAATCTGGACTTGAATACTTCCAGAGATGAGGCATCCTCAACCTTTCTGAGCATTTCAGTCCCTCACGATCCTGAAAGTGTCCCATTACTATGCCTGTGTCTCTCTCAATTTCATGGTGTCCTGTCCCATGATTCCAGCCAACCATTGCTCTGGTACTCTGCACTTAGTTTCAATCATTGCTGAATGGCTAGTAGAAAAAGGGAAAGAGAAAAGCCACATTACCATAGTGCAGTTGAGAAATGCCTCTCACCAAGGGCTGACATCTACAGGACCTCAAAAGGAATTCACTGCTGCCTCTCTTCCCTACATAGAAATTTGGTATTAGAGTGCCTGCTTCATGTCATTGATCCAACGCATCAGCTCTCCAGTTTGGTGAGGTGCATCAGCAGGTGCATGGTTGAAGCATGTAGCAATAGCACACAGGGCACTTCCCAAGGGAAACACAGAATGGAATACAACTGAATGTAGTGATGTCAAATCAGCACCAGAACAAAGAGAATTTCAAAGTAGCTATCCATTAAAAATTTTGGAGAATTCAGCAGTTCCATATGGGTCCAACTGAATTCTTAAGGTACCTATCAGAAAACAGAAATGTATCTCAGAAGTACAAATCACAGGATGATAGAACCCATAAGCATGATTGAGTCAAACTCTTAATTTCTCACAATGCTACCTTGAATAAAATGATATGACAAAGAGCATCATCCAGACACTCCTTGCACTCTGACAGCCATATCCTAAGATGTCACAGGTGGATTTCCTGGAACTTATTAAGACTTGAGTTTCTATTGTTAAAGAAAATGGAGTTGCAAAGGTTCAGCTCTTCTCAAAGTGAGGTTCTTAATTCTAAGAGACAACCTTATTTAGGAGGGTAATTCCTATGAGCTGTAAACACAGATTAGGGCATGACAGTGTCATACAAGTAGCAAATAAAGAAATAATAGCAATAATTAAGAGAAAGGCCAAATATCTCAGTACAGAAAAAAAAAACCAACGACAAAAACAAACCCATGAACAACCCAAGCCTCATATAATACCTAGGAAGCATGGACACTTTTCAGTGTTTCATGATTACAACATGAAGCAAAAATTTTACATTTTGTAAAAACAGATAATTGTTTTCTTGATGTTTCACCTATACTATACAATTCTCTAAGAGACTAAAACAAAAATGATTATGTTACAAAACTGTAAAAGAAACAATGAAACTCATTGGCTTCTGCTATAAATACTTTCTAGGACTTTATCAAATGAAAAATTAAAGCTTCAATGTCAGGCAGAAAAGGAGATTGCCCTAACATATACAACATAAAGAATTACACAATATTCAGTACTTGCCTAAGTAATTATTAGAGCCTGTATGTCTAAAAAAGCAAATTCCAGTCCTTGAAAAACAGCTTGAGAAACAGTGGCAATTGATGTATATGTAAGCTGCAGAAAGAAAAAAAATAATGGAATGCAAGAAATTAAGGAACTAGACGAACATTTATAATTTATAGTAACATCAAAGACTTCTAGAATGCTTAGACAATATGAAGCATAAATTTTTCAGGCAGGAAAAAATAGAAGATAGACGAATACAATAAGTTTTTATTAGAAAAGCAGCAAAACCTTCAAGAATTTACAGCTTGTGACAAAGAAATACAGAAACTGGTACCACAGATACAAGAACTGTGGAATAGAGGCACTGAAGTCTCCAAGACTAGAAGCTAGTGAGAACAGTAACTACAAAAAATTAGAAAATGGAAACAAAATTAAAACAAAATGAAGAAACATCACCACAGCAACAGTACAATAACCTGATTCAGATGTCTGCTTTACAGTTCAAATTGGATGATACAAGGCATAGTGTACCTTCAGAGGGCATCTCTGATCAAGTGCTAAAGAAACAGCTAGAGACAGAACAGGAAGCACTTGTGATGAAAGAGAGATTGAAGATTTATTAAAACAAATAGAACAATATAAAGATAATTTGATCAATAAAAACTAAGATATATCACAGCTGAACTTTACAGTCACATATGCAGGAAAAACACAGGACTTTCAGCACTCAGCTTCAGACAGTGAATGTGCACCTGAAGGTGGACCTAGATGCTGTGTGTTGACCTAAACCAGCTGCCAAATGTCACTCCACCTCTCTTACTACCCTGCCTCATTAGTACAAGGGAAGAATCACAGGATCACAGGATGTAGGGGGTTGGAAGGGACCCAAAGAAATCATCAAGCTCAACTGCACTGCCAGAGCCAGTCAGGTCACAGAGGACCACATTCAGAGAGTCCTTGAGAGTCTCCAGAGAAGACTCCACAACCTCTCTGGTAAGCCTGTGCCAGTGCTCTGAGACCCTTGCAGCAAAGAAGTTCCCCCTTGTGTTGAGGTGGAAGCTCCTGTGCTGCAACTTACACCCATTGCTCCTTGTCCTATCACAGGCAGCAAGTGAACAGAGCCTGTTCCGCGCACCCTACCCCCCTCCCCCCCCCACCCCTTCCTGACACCCAGCCCTCAGATATTTATAAACATTTATTAAATCCCCTCTCAGACTTTTCCAGACTAAAAAGCCCCAGGTCCCTCAGCCTCTCCTCATAAGGCAGTGTTTCAGTCCCCTAATCATCCTTGTAGCCCTCCACTGGACCTTCTTCAGCGAATCCCTGTCTGCCTTAAACTGGAGAGCCCAAAACTGAATGCAGTACTCAAGATGAGGTCTCACAAAGGCAGAGTGGAGGGGAGGAGAACCTTCCCAGATCTGCTGGACACATTCTTCTTAATACATCCCAGGATTCCATTGGCCTTCTTGGCCACAAGGGCACATTACTGTCCCATGGTTAACTTGTTATCCACCAGCACTCCCAGGTCCCTCTCCACAGGGCTGCTCTCCAGCAGATCACCTCCCATCCTATACTGGTGCAGTTTATTATTCCCCTTCAGATGCAGGATTCTGCACTTGTCCTTGTTGATCCTCATTTGGTTCCTCTGTGCCCAGCTCCCTCTCTGCCCAGCTCTCCAGCCTGTCCAAGTCTCACTGGATGACCACGCAGCCTTCAGCTGGATCAGTCAAGCCTCCCAGTTTGGTGTCATCAGCAAAATTGCTGGGCAGATTCTGTCTGTCTCTCTGTCTGTCCCCTCATCAATGTCATGGATGAAGATTTTGGAGAGCACCCCAGCACTCATCCCTGGGGTCCCCACTGGTTACAGCTCTCCTGCTGGAACTGGCACCATTGATCACCACTCTGAACTCTGTCTTGTAACCAGTTCCTAATCCACCTCACTGTCTGCTCTTCCATCCCACACTTCCTGAGCTTAGTCACTAAGATGTCACGGGAGATGGTGTCAAAGGCCTTGTTAAGGTCAAGGTAGACTACAACCACTGGTCTCCCTGAATCTACCCATTCAGCTATGTCCTCATAGAATGCTATCAGGTTAGTCAAGCAGGATTTCCCCTTATTAAATCCATGTTGACTACTTCTGATAATCTTGTTCTCTTCCAAGTGCCTTGAGATGCCCTCCAGAAGGGCATCAGTGCTTCAGTGCCAGACCTTCCCTGGATTTCTTGTCTCTTGCTTGGGCTCCTCCTGAGGACTAATTTCCCACTTGTGTCCACCATGCATAGCTTTATATATTTTGTATTGGTATTAGTGTACCTGGTTCACCAAATCAATTTTCATTTAAACCTACAAGTCTTCTGTCCTTTCCCCAGCCCCCCTTCTTTGCTGGGGAGGAGTCACTGGGTGATTGAACAACTATTATAGTTAGTATAATACTCAGATAAGGACTAAACATAGACAGTAAGCATGAAACATGGTGTAAACCGTATTCCTTGCACTTTGTCTTCTTCATGAGGCTTCCATGAAGAGACAGCCACTTGTTTTCTTTGTAGCTACCCTGTACTGGAATAGTGTGATGTGGTCTCCCATCTGAATTTATACTTCTCCAGGGGGAAAAGGCCTAACTGTCTCAGCTGTCCCTTATAGGTCAGGTTTTCCAGCCTTGCTTTGATCACCTTCATGGCCCTCTTTTGTACTCTCTCTGGCCTGTCTATGTCTTTCTTGAATAGTGGAAATCAGAGTTGGGCATAGTAGTTTAAATGTGGTCTGATAAATGCTGATCACACCTCTGTCTCTGCTAGCAATACCCTTGTGGATGCAGCACAAGATCTCTCTTTGTTGTTGCAGTGGTGCACTGCTGACGCATGTTTAGCTGGCTGTCCACCAGGATCCCATGTACCCTTTTCAGCAAGCCTGCTCTGTAGCCACACGGATCCTGGCCTGGAAAGGGTTTTTTGCTTAGGTCATGCCAGGTGCAGAATCTTGCACTTGTATTTGTTAAACATCATACAATTGCTGTTCACCTGCTGCTCTAGCCTGTCCATGTGGCTTTCCCTTCTGACATGTCTGTCTCACCACTCAGCTTTGCATCATTAGCAAACTTGGTGACAGTTACATCAATCCAATCATCCAGGTCATTTATGGAAATATTGAACAATGTGGGGTCCACTATCAATAACTGGCAGACCCCACATTGATCAGTACCCTCTGAGTTCAGCCTGTTATCCAATTCCCTACTCATCTCCCAGACCACCTACTCCAGTCTATATCTCACCAGTTTGTCTAGGTGTAGGCTGTGGGAAACAGCATTGAACACTTTGCTGAAGTGCAGTTATTGCATCTGCACAGTCAAGGTCTGCATAAACTCCTTTCAAAGGAGAGAGTGATGCTATTCTTTTCTGCACTTTTTCTGTAAGCTAAGTCAAACCATAGCTAGGTCCAGCTCCCTCCCATGTCTGAGATAATCTTTTATCTTTTCTTTGCTTACCCATATGGTATTGTTTGCACACCTGCTGCAGCTGTTCCTGTTTTCATCAAACAGATGTATCAACTGGATCTCAAATCAGCATTGTAAACTAGGTATTAGCAGAAGCAAGATTAAAAACTGAGGACTCCACTGACATAAGTGAATTCACTGTAACGGAACTCCACATTGTTCTTTCCTATCTCAGAATCCAATGACTTGCCTAACTTGTTCTGTCCATTCGCTTTGTATTAGATAAAAAAGGCTTGGTAATTCCATTCTAAAGCAAAGCACCTAACCATTTGGTCTGAAAAGCACCTACAATTTCCTGTCAAACTCAAGCCTCTTTCTGGATCTCAGTTTTCATGCCAGCAGTTAAGATATTAATGATAGATATGTGAATTCTTTTATAAAACATCCTACAAAAGGAGCCAAGACTTACAGACAACAAGCCTTGCAAAATAAAACTCTATTCATACTGAAATGCACTATTCTTTTGTGAAGTACAGACAACAGAAAGAGATATCCTAAGGGCATGAACACTAGATCCTTAGAGAGACTTCACTAACTGAACAAATAGACTGGTATGGTTTACATAGGTCTGAGTTGCATCAGTAAATTGGTCATGTCCCAGTGGGTGCCCACAGAGAGACACTGACTCATAGAGCACAGTGGAGGTGGAAAATGCTTCAGTCAGATTTTCCAGGAAAAAATATTTCAAATAGTAGTTACAATAGTAAAGCATCACCTTAACATGAGAATTCAGGTGTTCCTAGAACTAAAACAGACAAGACATTGCACAGCTTCATAAGTACAGATAACCTCATTCACTATAGAATTTCTGCAAAGTCATGGAAGTTAAGTTAAGAGAGAGCATTAACTACAGGAACTCAATTAAACCATGGAACAGGTATTTTCAGACACTTGCATCATTTGCATATTATCCAAAATAGAATGCAATGTATTTCACATCACAGAAAGTAGTCTTGATTGTTTTCTGTCTTAGTGGGAAGTCACATCATCACAGACAGAGAAAGCAAATGAAGACAGCACCAACAATCAGCTTTTTCCAGAAGCTTTCTTCTGCTAGAAAAAAACTCCAAAAATATTCTTAAATTAAAATATTGGACCCAAAGTGCTACAACAACAATGAAAGACAATATTTTCAGAAGTATGCTTCACTGTGTTACCAGAAAGCAGAATACCACTGAAGAGGTCTGCTAGATCACACATACCCTTGTTTTTTCACAAACAACAAGTCACAAACTAAAGAGAAAGCTGCTTGCCTATTGTGACTCATAATGTAATTTTAATTCAATTTTGAGCTGCAGCATGAAGCAGAGATAAAGGGTTTTCATAGAATCCTTGAGCAGAAATGGGTGTATCAGTTTTAATGGGACAGAAACTGTTGGAAGCTCAGGTTAGATAAAGCTGTTTTAGTTTTCAGTGCTTAAAGACCTTCTATCCACTTCATTCTCTGAAATATTCCCTACTGTTTTATTCTCTATAAACTGCAAATGCATTTAGTCTTTTCTAAGGCCAGGGAGTACAGGTGTGTTTTCTTTATCTGAACATAGTGAGGACAAGCTCTAAATAGATTTATTCATCCCAAATTGGTAATTTGACTTAAATGAAATTATCTGTCTACTAAAATCTGACTGTTAAATATTGTGTCAATAGCCAAATATAAGAACCTGAGTCTAATAAGGGATTCATCCTTTATTCTTTATCCAGGGGATAAACAGGCCAGGGTTACTCTTATCTGAGAATCTTCACATCAAGTCACTTCCCTTAAACTGCAGTAAGGTTATTATAGAAAATTATTTCTCTTCCCTCCTTCACAAAGTTTCTCTTCAGAGGAGGATGTGTGAGCCTTATCAATATCTAAATAACTAAAGAGAATATGATAAACTGGACAAAAAAAAAAATAATCACAAAATAAATTAAAAATCCACTCCCTCCTCTGTATTTTGGTGTTAGCTGGTTGCAGACATCAGTCCAGTTAGATTATAAGCTGAATTCTGATTTGTGGCAAGACATCTTTATAAAGATTTATCGGGCATAACCAAAGTGAAAAAAGAGATTACTAAAGAAGCTAAATTTTCATCTGCATTTTATTTATAATACCTTTTCTTGGCAAATGTTATTCCCGTAAATGAATGAATGTTCTAAGGTAACAAAATGGACACGTATTGATGGGAGAAATTGATCTACATTTGCTAATGTACTTTTGCTGCAGCAAGCACATTAAGTAATTAAAGTGCTAAAAAAGATCTTCCCATCCAAACACAAAATATACTGAACTCCATTAATGCAGTGTATCTGAAAGGCCAGCTGCTTTGTACACTGCATCTCAAGTACACTCTGTCCACAGTATGCACACCATAGACTTTGATTACATCTATAGAATTAAACTGTCCAGTTACACAAACAGTTATTATTTCAAAGTAAGTCTAGAGGATGAAATGTCAAAAAAGAAAAATTATTTGGGCTTCCTAACATAAGGCATCTTAAAAGGATCTGATCTGGAGATGGTACACAGTTCTCCATTCTGAAAATTAGACCTTGGAATGTCTCAAGTTGAATATAAAAATACCTGGAAAATAAAAGTCAAACACACTCTGCAACAAACTTTTCCCATGCACAGTGATGTTTTCCACTGCCACAACATCTCACTATTTGTGATTGTGAAATTTTATCAGATATTCTTAACAACAAACTTCTCAGATATTGCAATTCCTATATTTCTAGGTGATAAGCTAAAAGGTTGTTCAAGCCCACCTCAAAAAATGTCACAAACTCATTACTCACTCCAACAAATGAAAAGTCATAGATAATTTGGTTTTGCAGCAGTTACATTGAAATTAATATTTTTTAAAAATTATGTTGGACAGTATTGCCAAGAGACAGGATTTCTTCAATTATAGAGCAGGTCAGTAGAGCTGAACTACATCTCCCAGTCAATAGACTGCACTTCCTCTCTGATGGATATGAAACACTAAGGAACACAACAGTGAGAGAAATTACCAGTGTGATTTTTCCTTCCACCCCAGTTTGCATGGCAATGTGACATTTTTCACATAGAGTTCCCACCAGACATTAAAACAGAGTAGAAACCAGTCACATTAATATCAGAGGGAAAATTCTGGACAACATGGTTATTTGAAACAAACACATCTGGAGATCTCAGAAATGTTACATTTGAGACCTTATGAGAACTCCAAATGTCACCTTACTGCTTTTCAACCCATATGGACCATATTCACCATTTGTTCTGCTTACATTTGGTGCCTATGCAACACAAGAACTGTCATGTCACAAGAACACATGAACGTGTCATGTCAATAAATTATGTGCTCACTTCAGTAACCTTTCACACATGGGATGGAAGCTGAATTTTTCCTGTTCACGAGCACTGGAATGGTAGCTAGCCATTAGAATAGCTTATTTAAAAGTACACATGACATTCACTCCTAGCTTTCTTTCTGATTCTAGTTTCACTAGAGTTACCTCAATTTTTTTCTTATCTATAGGTTATAAACTATTAGGAATGAAGGATCCAATCCAGAGATAAAATGGTGGTAC
The DNA here is from genome assembly GCA_013396835.1 of Psilopogon haemacephalus. Taxonomy (NCBI): domain Eukaryota; kingdom Metazoa; phylum Chordata; class Aves; order Piciformes; family Megalaimidae; genus Psilopogon; species Psilopogon haemacephalus. Next base: position 219,266 of record VWZI01011644.1, read on the forward strand.
TCATTCAGAGCACAGGTGGAAAGCTTTGCATACACCAGGAAAATTCAGACAAGAGTACAAAGGTACAAGGGTACAAAGGAGGCATTCTACTTGATCCAAAAAGAAAAACATTAAAATATGTCATGCAGGCAGTGCTAGACAGGAGGAGTCATAGAGTCAATAAAGTTGGAAAAGACCTTTAAGGTCAAGTCCAACTGTTACCTGACTATCATGACTGCTAAACTATATCCTGAAGTGCCATGTACACGCTTCTTGAACACTTTCAGGGATGGCAATTCCCTTTCCTCTCTGGGAAGCTTGTTCCAACACCTCACCATTTTTTCAGTGAAGAATTTTTTTCTAATGTCCAATCTAACACTACTTTTTGTCCTATTACCAGTTACTTAAGAGAAGAGATCAAAACTACAATGTCCTTTCAGATAGTTTTAGAGATCAGTCTCCCCTTAGACTTCTCCAGGCTAAACAACTCCAGGTCCCTCAGCCATTCCTTGTACAACATGCCCTCCAAAACCCTCACCAGCCTCTTGCTCTTCTCTGGACACCCTCCAGGATCTCAGTGTCTTTCTTATATTGTGGCACCTAGAACTGAACAGAGTACTCAAGAAGTGGCCTCACCAGGACCGACTACAGGGGCACAGTCACTTCCCTACTCCTGCTGGACACACTGTTCTTGATATAGGCCAGGATGCCATTTGCCTTTTTGGCCAGCTGGGCACAGTTAGCTCACGTTCAGCTGGCTGTCCACCAGCACTTTGCAATCCTTTTCCACTGGGCTCCTTTCCAGCCACTCTTCCTCAAGCCTGTAGCATTGCATGGAGTTCTTGTGACCCACGTGTAAAGCAAACAGATGGGATCCACTCTCTTAGGAAATAAAATGCAAGGTGTGTTATTGAACTAAAATCTTGGGTAAAAATCTAGTTAAAAAGAGAAGAGGAAACTAAAATGAGACTTTTGGGATTTAGCCAGCTTTTAATGCCCATCAGTCATTAACCTGGAAGACAGCTCATTCTATCATCTACAGCATTAAAAATTGACCATCAAAAGATTTTCTTCAAAGCTCTTAGTCTGTGATTGAGCTGTGTTTTGCCCATTTTTATGAATCTAATTCATAAAAGAAAAATATTTCTATAAGCAGAGATCTTAAATTTAAAGTATTATCCTCTGGAGTATCACAGTGTGGATTTGATCACTCTTAAGAAAGTTAATTACGGTTTAAGTTCAGCAAAGCAAAGTTTTTGTTTAATGGGTAAGCCCACATCTTGGAGGTGAATTTCTGCTTGAACCAATAGACTCTATGCAAAAGGTAGTTGCTTTTCATTCTTGAGTCTTCTAGAGACAGCTGTGGTAGTCACTGATGCACTCAAGCCTGTTTTACCTTCCAGGTATTTGTGCTTAATGATATCATGGAGAACTGATGACACAAACACCATAAATTCTTAGAATCAGCTGGCATTCAGTGCAAATTGATAATTGGGCTCCTTTAGGATGTGGTGCATTTGTTGAGGAGATAACATCAAGACTTAAAGTGTAGAATATTGCATACAGGTGGAACTTAATTTTATTTGTAAACGGCACTTCACAAAAAAACCCAACCAACCAAACAAACAAAAAAACACAAAAAAACAAACAAACCACCACTTTTAAATGCTAATCAAATGCACCTATTTTGTGCTGTAAGCCAAACAGCTAGATTAATTACTGGAGACCACAGTGCTGGTTGTAAATCACTAAATCATAGTGTCTACTGCACAAGCTGAAACTGAGTAATGTGGAAAGAAGAGTTGCTTCAATGCTGAGACAGGCTGTGGTCAGTCATCCTACAGTCACAGAATTATTCAGGCACAAAGACAACTTGGGTGGTCTCCAGGTGAATGGCTGCTCAAAGCAAGACCCATTATTGAATTTGGACCAAAATACATGACTATCTAGTCAGGTCTTGAAAACTTCTGAGGATGGAGATTCTCCAGTCTCTCCAGACAGCAAACCCCAGAGCTTGACTATCCTCATAGGATTTTTTTCTTCCCCTGCAACCAGTATCTGTAGGAAGGGATGAGATCTAGATGTTCTCTCAACAGCTTGTCCAATTTTTAAAGAAAAGATTCGCTGTTGGTGATTATGCCATGTTTCCACTACAGATATGAGCAGTGTGTAACATTGTGATAACACATTATGAATTTCATCTACCTCAATAGTTGTGTTTGCAAAGTGCTTTAGATGGTGAAAGTACAAGAAGAGCTGCAAAGAGCCACAGTCACCCTTTCATGAAAACTTTTTTGCACACAGGGAACAAAATGGGTTTTTTTAAAGCATCTCATAGTTAGTTTATAAGCAAAGCCACTCATTGAATAATTGCTGGCACCTTCTCTTGCTTATAATAATTGTACTGACACACTCTATGCTAGTGTCATGTCTCTTGCTTGTTCTACTGGAGTTCAGTGCTTTAAAAAGATGTCACTTCACTTGTTCTTGAGTAATAAAACAGTGCAGCACATTCACTTATATCCTTTCACAAACCCGAGGGTTTAGATTCCCCTCTCCTACGCGCATGTACACAGAGCTGAGTCATTCCTGGCAGTAGATGTGAGTCCATCTGAAACTCTATGAATTAGGAACAGCAGTCAACACTTGAAGTGTAGCTCTGTATAAACGTAAAGAGTGTTAGGTGAAATTGGAGCTACTTTCTGACATAATTCACTCAGGAAGTCATCAGAGCAGCAATGTAAGCATCACTTGAACTGGGTGATATTTGCTTTCCTTAGAGGAGATCATGTCCCAGCTGTGAGGGACAAAGGTTTATTTTTTGGTCAGCCAAATTTACACAAAGTTTGGAGTTTTCAACTTTTCAAATTTTTTTTTTTTTAATATATATATTTTTTTTTTAATTAAAAAAAATTAAATTGCAAGGAACACACTTCCTTTCTACTCTTACAGCTCTGATTACCAACAAGACATGTTTAACAAATAAATGGCACTTAGACTTCATATCTTGTAAATATTTTAAAAACATATTTCAAAATACTTTTGTTGGGTCAGTTTGTTGGGTTTTTTTGGGTGGGGGTGGTGGTTGCCTTTTGGTTACAGAGCTGCATTTCTTGGCAGCCTCTAAATTAACTGGGACAATTGAACAAGACAGTAGAGAGACTCCCATTAATATCTGTGCTTTTGACAAAGGCTATAGAAAATCTGATTATCATAAAGCACTACATTATTTTAATGGATTTCCTGAGCACTTACCTGTCTGGAAAACTAAGGTGGGAAGAACAGTGAAACCCTTCTACTTTCTGAGGCCTAGATGTTTGTATTATTTTATTTAGCTATCACATCCCATTGCTGACAAGATCATCACAAGATGTGCATTTTGCTGACTTTGTCTAAATTTCCAAAGATTTATAGCTCAACTTCATTTGTTCATTCATTTTTAATTTTACACATAATCCACTACCATAAGACACATACAAATTGCAGCCTCGACTCCAAAGAGTGAAAAGACTGATAAGCAATTGAATCAATTCTGTAATTAGTAACTAATTACTTAACTTGATCCTAGTTTTATAATATATCATTGCCAGAATCCCAGCATTATTACGTAATTATTTTACCTTCTGTGTGCCCTCTATTCCCTCTCAGACTCCAGAAGTTATTTACCTTGTGAACACAGTGGTTGTGAGGTTGGGATTTTTTTGCTCTTTTGTTTTTTTTTTCCTTCTCTGTTAAATAGATTTTGAAAAGCATAAAGAAACAAAAGATGCACAAGGATTACTTCTGACAGAACCAGACAAATCAATTAATTGATTTCTGAAAGTGAGGGATAATTTTATTTCTTACTCTATTAAGGATATTCAGAATCAGTTAGCTAATTTCACTGGAGAAATATCTGCCAACAGTTATCAGAGTCAGTTAGATAATTTCACTGGAGAAATATCTGTCACCAGTTATTAAGCAGCACATGATGGAGAGAATTAAGAATGGAGAAAAATGAAAAATACCTTTTCTTCCACAGTTTGCATTAGTCATTACTCAACCTTTAGAACTCTAATACCAAATAGCATTTGCAAGTCCATTGGTTTGACTGTAGCAGCACATGCAGTATTTAACTTTGATGCCTATAAATACTGGCACTAGCTGATTTTATTTCAGAAGAAGATAAATTTAACACTAGCTGACCAAAGTAAACCACCTGCAACACATAACTTACTGATAACTGTTCCTGTTATACATGTCAGAAATATATAACCATAACAAATATTTAGGAAAAAAAAATCTCATTACCTCATCAGATTCTCTTTTCAATATTAACCATTCACAGAGATTAAGAAACATGATTCAAATATCACAAAGTGTGATTTAGATGAATTAAGGAGCTTCCAGTTCTTATGGGCAGAGAGGTGGGAACTGGCTGTGTGTGCATACAGAATTCAAAATAGCTTCCAATGCAATGAACAATAGAACAAGACCATTACTGAAGGCCTCACATTTTAAAACATTTTGCTTCTGTGGCTTTCAGCCAGCAGATCATGTCCTTAACCTACTTCGATTATAAGCAATCACTTAACAGCTCCAGAAGTTCTCATTCTCCCAAGATTCTCTCACTAAACCTTGTTGATTTTGATTTATTTATTCCTTAATTTGCATGTGCTCTTCTCCAAAAAACTTGATGATGGCCCAGCCATACTCTCCCTCAAGGTACTGTCCTAGGATGGACAGTTAGCCAAGACAAAATGCTTTGGGAAAATATTTCTGTATAGCTTCACATTTCTATCCCAGGAATTTCAACCTCATTTCAGTTAAGGCATACTGTAGCAGGACTGTATATATTTGTGGAGATACATCATCAATTTTTTTATTGTGGGCTTTTGTTTTGTATTTTTAATGAAGTGTTAAGAGGTAAAACAGGTGAGATAAACTGTAACTAATATTCTTGATTGTTTTTCTTGCTTTTGTTTAAAAAAAAAACCCAGCATGTAGGCTTTCTATATAAATTAAGAATCATTTAATTTCTATTGTTATCCTGATGGACAACCTTTCATAAATCACCTTTCTGGCCTTCAGCAAGACAGAATGGTATTTTCCCAATTTACAAGGGACTAAAAAAAAAATATTAGTTAAAATAAAAATATTAGTTAAACAGAAAATTCCCACCATTATTACTTTGACCATCTTCTCATCTTGGAAGATGATACATCAATCCAAGATAACCTAGATATCTATAGTGAATATCAGCAATGATAACTGGGGGAAATAAGAAGTCTGCCCAATTAAAAATGAGATTTGGTAAGTTCATCTACTTTTTTCACATTTTCATGGTACAGTGATAGGGGCTGCTGAGTAGATAAAGACAGAAGATATTGATCAGCAAATATGAAACATAATAAAGGATTTTGTTGGAAGTACAGAGGTTAAACTACGAAAAGAAAATAAATGTAATACTATGCAAGATACACAGAGAGAAAAATTACTATAAACAAATTAATGCAGTGCAACCTGTAGTACCACGTGTTTGGAATATTAAAGCAAGGTAAGCACCAGTGGGGGAAAAAAACAAGGGTAATTACAAACTCATTATTATGACAGCAGAATGTATTATCTGTATTAGTGCCAGCTTTACCCTCACACTAGAGATTTGATCTGAGTGTCAAAGCCAAAGGAAGTATATTATGAAATGTATTGAATCAAAAGCAGTCCAATATGACACAGAACAGGCAGCTTGTCACACAGTAGCGTAAGGAGTGGAAAGACTCTAATTTGACTTTTGAACATCCTACCATCTAAGTTAAAAAAACAAAAAAACAGACCCACAGATGGGTGTGGATTTTCATATGTGAGGAAGATCAAAGACATTACACTAATCACCAGAAGCCATGAAAAAAACCCTAAGACTGTCTTCTGGGGTCGTAAGGATCAGAATACACAGGAGTGTTCTTTTATAAGCCAGATAAACCAGACCAAACAACTCAAGTACAAAAGATTTCATATATGAACACACAAGTATGTGGCATACTCAGAATGCTTTCTAATATAAATTTGGTTCATGGACACATGACAAGAATGACATATGTCAGCAGTTAAAACAAAAGAGTTGTGTTTCCTTCATTCAAGTTCAAAACACATTTTTCACATAATTCATCATGGTTGAAACAAATAGCAAAATATATATATATGTATGGAAACAGATCTACCTAATCCATTTATATATCTGAAACTATTTGATGGTTTTCTTGCAGTAAATTATGCTCAAGAGGGACAAACCAGTTGCAAACCATTGCTATGGCAAGCTAAGGCTTGAAGGATAATATCTAGTGTTCTGTATGTATATATCAACCTTCACAAATGAAAGAATATATTATTTAACTAAATCCACTGTTCTCCATGAAGTACATTCTTTTGACCTATGGTCTTCTGGTCTCATCAAAAAGTGTTTCTTTGTCTTATCTTTTCCTCAATATATCCTACCTGTGAGCTTCAATATGCAAGCAGAGCAACAACTCATGCTTAGTCAGTCTTCTCCACAGACACCACATTGTTATAGAAACTATTAGGAAGAGCAGTGCAAAAGAATACGGGCAAAAATTTAAGTATAGCAGAATTTGAATATGTTCAACTAACATACAGGGGCATGAAAAAACAAGGTGACCACAAGAAAGAGAGCATTAGGCAAACGTGACTATAATTGTTCCTTGTGAAATGGTGAGATTCAGCTACATTTCATTAAAAGAATATAGTAATTAGATTCATGATCCTAAATTAACATGTTTTCATTATAGTTCAAGGCAGCTATGATTTAGCACAGAGGCTCAAAACCAGTCCAGAAGCAATTAAAGCACCTATTGTTCTGATATCTGAACAGATGCTTAAAATATTTTGGAGCATTACAACACTGTTTTACAATAATGAGTCACTCAGCTTGACTTTATAGTATAAGTAACCGACATTGATCTTTCTTGACAGCAATGAAAGACCAATGGCATCCTGCTCTGCCCTATAGGCTGCATGAAATATAGCTGCATTTATAAGAAAAGAAACTGGTTTGCAGTTTCACTATTTTTTGTAAACTACTCTTCTGTTAGCAGCTGCAAATTAACACAAAGATCAACTTACCCTCTCTGGAAGAGGTCCACGTTATGGAACTTGTGTAGCTCCACAGAAAACTCGACCGTTCCCTGGACCTCAGACATGATTTTTTCAGGTCATCACCTAAACAACACATATATACAAGCATTATAAACATTCAAAGTATTTTCCTTTAAAAATTCATGAATGAGTTACTGCTTTTTATTCAGCACCTTGAAGTTCACACAAAGCTTGAAATCATCTGAAATTGACTGGAATATTTCCAGTAATATCACTGGCATTCATCTTCAGAAAGACTCACTAAAAGCCAGATCAAAGCAGTAATTAAGAGAGGTAAAAAAGTCTAATTAAGCCGGAGGACAGAATGATAGCATTATATAAAGAAACAAAAAAAGTAAATAACACACTAAGTACAAGAATCTCACATGAATTTTAAGTAACTCTCTTGCTGCTCTGGTATGGGAAATTGATTTTTTCTTCCTGCTTTACTAAATGGCAGATATCCAGGGTCAGCACAGCTCATTTCTGCAAAAGCACAGGGCAGACAGATAAAAATCCCAGGCAGATGAGAGTAGAATTCAGAATTCTCCTACATTTGACCCCTCCCATGACTTCATTAAAGTCCCAGAAGGAAAGCTTCTGAAGGAATACGAATAATTTAAAGATTAATGAATGGAAGAGATTCTGGTATAGAAAATGCTGACAATCAAAGCATCCAATAGGCCACAATATCCAGGCTGAAATTTTGAAGGATGCAGATAATATATCTTATGTTAATTGAACCGTAGAATAATTCAGGTTGGAAGGGACCTCAGGAGGTCATACCTTGCTCAAAGAAGCTCTGCAAAAGTAACTTTCCAAACCAGCCCTGTTTAATACACCTTTAAATTTCCCTAATTTTAGCAGTGGCAAGTCAAGGGCTTTTACAACCTTTAGACAGATTTTGAATTGTCTGTTTAACCTTTCCTCCTTTTCTTCCTTAAAATTTGTTTCTGGCATTCTGCAAGCTGTCTGGAAATTGTCTATAGCATCACTGTGAAGAAAGAGATCAGATTTGTTTAATTAACACATTCAAAAGCATCATTTTGGTAGCTATTTGAGAGCAGCCAAGTATATCTGAGGAAGACCCATATCAGAACTATCAGTAATTCCCCTGAGACATATGGGGCTTTAAGGGGACATCCTGCTGAGATTGTAAAGTGAAGAATTTCTCCCAGTGTCCTAACCAGTAATTTCCATGTCACTCTAAAATCTGACCCTTTCCTCCAAAGAAGCAGTAATGAAAAGGGCTTTGATTCATGAAGTCCTTAGATAAGCATTAGGCTATAGCTTTCTGAAAATTTTCAGTGCTCACTCCTGATTAGTAATTTTCCAAATGACTGGCTTATTACACCAATTATTTTAAAGTATGCTTTTTTTCTGGTTATCTTCTCCAGAACTATTATTTTTCAAAATGCTCATTCCAGAGTTAAAAAGTTGTTGATTTTACATCCACCTTCCTTAAAAACTAACATTGCAGGTGTTAGCTTTGGAATTACAAGAGCAGTTCCACATAAGATGTATATGGTACATGTAATATATGTCTACAGCTGTGCAAAAGAAAAGGACAATTGCTAAGCTACTCAACTGATATACCCAGAAGGTAAGAAACTTTCTATTAGTTCATATCCAGCCATGATTTAGAAGCAATGAAGATAAATTCAAACACTATTACTTGACAAAGTACTAGCCCTTTTCTTTCCTGCCTCTCCTTCCCACACTCATTTCAACAAAAATGAGACTAATTCCCTCTCTCCTTCTGCCTTTCTGCACAGTCTAAAGAGTTGCACAGTGATTATAAGGCATGTATAACATATACCCACCTGGTTATGTGTGTGATAGTCTTGTTTGGATGTACAGTGTCAAAGCAAAGCAGACTGTATGTGGGAAGCCAAGAGAAAAACCACATGATACCACAAAGCAATAGTGACAAGGTATATAGCCTCGAGGAGAGTGCTAATTGGAAGAATTGCCTCTGGGTAAATCTGTGTGTTGTGCTGAGGCATTATTTCCCTTGACCAAAAGCTCCAGGATCAAAGGAAATTCCATGTTTGTGAGGGCATTGCTTTAAAGAGAAGTGATGGGAATGGATGGCCAGCCAGTTGAGACCAGGACTAATAATGTCAAAGATAGAATGACATGAAGCTAAGGTTAGCCAGAGTAAATGAAAAAACTAACTACAAAGATGTACACACAGAGGTCTTCACAGTATTTACATTTTATTTTGCATGGTTTATATCTTCTCAAAACAAATATAGAAGAAATGTCCTACAAAAGCCACCAAACTGTTTCTGTTATTTTATTACAAAAGTCATGCTTGACCAATCTGATAGCCTTGTACAATAGTGTGATTGGCTGAGTGTAACAGTGGAAAGCAGTGGACTTCTGTCTAAACTTCAGAAGTTTTTTGACACTATCTCAAATAACATAGTCATAGATAAGCTTAGGAATTGTGGGTTAGATCAGTGAACGGTGAGGTGAATTAAGAACTGCAGACCCCTGAATCAGGAAAACACAAGTCTTTGAAATGATGCACTAAGCTTTCATTGCTATACCAGGTGCCCGCTCAAGGGAATCTGAACAAAATCCCGGACTTGTGAAGGAACTCTAACTACTCTTTATTCACTGTGGGACAACCTTGGGTTATAAATAGAGAAACAGTCTAGTAAAAATAATACTGAAGTGAAGGATGTCAGTACCTCAGCATTTTAAATGCAGTGGGGAATTTTGCCAGTACTGAAGTGTCATCAATTCATCTAATAAGCAGTTTAATGAAAAACAGAGATGATTCTTGAGAAAGCTTAAAATGTCTGTTTTTAAGTCAAACTCTTTGCATTTTCCAGAAGAAAATGGAAGGCAGCACTATTAAATAGCAATGTGAAGCCACAAAAGCAACATGGGAGGTGTTTTGTTCACATGCTTCTATAACCCAAGTTATGAGTCAGGTCACCACTTTTGACAGTCTGTCCTTCCAGTTAGAGTGGGTGCTCTAGCAAGAGACAGTCAATTCCAGCTATTCACAGAGTTTGTGTTAATGACATTTCAGAGACACAATGAACTGGCCTAGTCCTCTGAGAACAGATGATTAGTTGGTTATTTACCACACACGCACAACTGTTAAATACCTCAAAGCTGAAAATATGTCTGACAATTCCCCACCGAGATAACAATCAGCATCAACCTAACCAAAGTGAGTAATGAAGGTGAGATGGGGACAGAGCAGAGTGGAAATTATGACAGGACACCACATACTCTGACAGTCCTTGAACTTTCTAATATTTGTGTAATTACATCTAAGAGAAAAATAAACCAGATTTTTTTTTGTGGGTTTTTTTTTTTTTTANACAGAAAGCTCAAGGACAAAAGAACAAAACACAATATGATAAAGGGCAATGACTCATAAACCTAGAAACATTTGTGTAGGAAAATAAAGCTGCCTCTCACACAGCACATACACTCTGCAGTATAACACATTGTTTTTGCTGCTTCTAAAGCATTTTTTATTTTATTTTAATTTCTTCAGAAGGGGGTGCTTATTGCAAATTGGGCATTTTCATTTGCTTATTTGTTTATTACAAATTCTTTGATTAAGTGTGCAGATTAAAGTCTCAGTGAGATAACCTTATTCTCCTCTCCACAAATTCCTTTATCCGCTGTAAAATTCCAAGGAAGAGAAGAACACAGTAGAATAAGGACAGCAAACATACACATATCATATTCTGACACCAAATAATTAGGAGAACTGAGCACACTCATTAGACCAAGTCTTTTTTGTGTGTGTTTATTTTCCTTTATTAATTTAATTCATCTTCATGCAGCTGATCTGGGTCTCAGTTCTTATACTATCAGTCACATCTCATACACTAATTGCTTGAGTCAAAGCAGTCACAAATGTCAGTAAGTCCTTTCACTACAGCATTGTCCTTAACTGTTCTCCTGTCATTTTCTGCCAGCAAATGGCAGAGGGAGAGGTGAGGTCTCTGACAAAACAAGTATTTAAAAAGTTAACTTTTAATTTTGTTAAAATAAATCAGTATTTATCTTCTAAGATTTTTGATGATTGTAAGGTATCTCCTTGATAATTTTAAAAGTACCCAGTCTAAATACAACATTAATGATACAAAGACATGACAAAGACTGTTTAGTAAAACTATTAAATTACTAGCTACGATATTTTATATTTTACCTCTTGGTACAAATGTTGACATAGCAAGGTCTGGAACCTACATCTCCTGTAAGTAATACACCTTCAGAGTATTCTAGGGCAGAGATGGCATTGAATTTTATTCAGAACACCTCTTCTTTTCCAGTTCCACTTGCTTTCCCAGCAATACTGAGGCTGAAAGGTTACTGGAATATGAACTTTTAACAGCATAAAACCTCCTTCTTCCTGACCCATGTGTCAACTGGAGAAGTCACCAAAAATTATCTTTTTAATTCAGTAAAGTGATTCAGGCATGGATTTGCATCCCTTTAACTTGTTGAATTAGACCATTCATCTTATAATTAATAACACCCAACAAAATAGAGCATTTATCCTGGGTCATAGAAAGCAACAAAAGAGCCTAGTATCCAATTTTTCATGTATAAGCACAAAAACTTCAACAGATTGATAAAATATCTACACTCAGAGGAAAACATATATCATCTGACTCCATATCTGGCCTCACTGATGGAGTCTAAATAATGTAATGGAGTTGGAAGCAAGGAGTATATGGAATGTAATTTGCATAAATGATGCACATTCACAACTATAGTTGGACTTGATGATCTTAAAGGTCTTTTCTAACCTAAACTATTCGATGATTCAGAACTCAGCCAGAAGGTTTGTTAGTTTGTCTCCTAAAGCACTTTAAAACTCCATAGCTTTAAAGTTACTGCTTGTGTGTGTGTGTGATTTGCCTGTTTGTTTTAATGTGCACCACCATTTAAAACTTCAGTCACAAGTTTTCTTCACAAATCTCGTTGTTAGCCATGAAAAACTTTCTAATGCACTGTTTAGTTATGGATGTATCAGAGATCTGCAGTCTTTACAACCACTTAACAACACCCAGAACAGTTTATAGAATAAGATAGTAACAAACCACAAGACAGCAATAATCTCTTGCAGGTATTTTGAGAAGGTCTTTAGGTTTCCAGTCTGATGTAATCTTTTGCAGTTTTTCTTCATTATGCAATTCAAGGTAAAGGCTTGTGAAGCAAGCTAAAACAAATGTTATTCAATCACATCTATTAAACTTTTGGGAGGTTTTGTTAGTTTGATTTGGTTAGGTTGTCGTGGGGTTTTTTGGGGGGTTTTTTATTTGGTTGGGTTTTGGTGGGTTGTTTTTTGGTTGGATGATTTGTTTTTTCCCCTTCCTATTTCACAAGTATTTAACCTAGTTCGAAATGTTAATAACTATTTTTTTCTTTATACTCAAAAGAGTTAACTCAATTTGGATGCAAGTCCTGAAGATAATCTACCAATATTAAAAACAAACAAAACCAAACAAACATATATAATAATAAAATCTTGCTGTGCTATATTCTCAGGAAAATCAACATCCACAATTTTGTCAGATGCACTACACATATGTTCATAAAGAGTACAATGCCGTGATTCATAGTTCCTAATGTTTGTTTACTGCTACTGCCAAAATGTTACAAGTTCAAGACACAGAAGACAAATAATAAATGATCCTTTTAAAAATTACTCATAACACAAAGAGTATTCAGAATGGAGCATATAAGAAAGGAGTTTTAAAATTTGTTTGTTTGTTTGTTTTTCATTACAAACTCCACTGTACTTTGTCTTTACCCAGCAAAACTGAAATTCACAAAGTATCAGTACTACCTTTTTCTCTAAAGGCAAATGCATATTCAGCCTCGAGCAACAAGGCTAATGTTATGAGTAAAACTACTCACATCTTACAATTGACTCTAGATCAACAGCTTCAAATAAGTGGTCCACATAGTTATGTATGAAAACATGGTGTGCCTAAAGGATCCAAACAAAGGCACTTAGAAAAACAAGTAAAAAACTTCAATTCCTCTTACATCATGTTTGTGGGACCAATCCACACTGGAAAATTTATCCAGGTCACCAATTTCAAGAAGGCTGAGAAACAATGATCTGGATTATACCCTTCATAGACTGATCATTTCAAGGGTATTTAGATGGAAGAATAAACATACGAGGAAAAATAAAATACAAGGTTGTGCCAGAGGATTTATAGGGCAGAGCAGAACAAGGGCCATAATAAATGTCAGGTGCCAGTAGGCTGCTCTTACAAGATATAAAGCCTTTGAGCTATTAGGCAGGATTAAATGTGAACACAGCTGTGCAAATTTAGGTCAGATCACTTGAAAAACAGAATGAAGAGCAACCTCGATTTGTCCTCTGTTAGCACATGTTTGTCAGGACACCAGTTATGATTTCAGCTCATCACAAATCACTATCTGCTTACACCAGTTAATAATAACCTGCTGTTGGTATTGCGCACAAAATAAAATAGCAGGGAAAATTCAGACAGAAGAGGAGGGAGAGCAAAACAGAGGGAAAAAGGAGATAATGCCAACTTTCACCTGGACTAGCTTCCCACTGCTACATAATACTCTCTTCACACCTTCCCTACCTCTTCCTTCCCCAAGATGTATCTCTTCTTTATGACCTTGAAAAGAAAAATATGTTTTAAAATTTTATGCACAACTGGAAATAAGGAGTCCAAACTCGTAAGTATCTCATCATATTCAGTCTTCAGCAGGTTTTGTGTCTTGTTCCCACTGTTCAACTGAATCTTTTTTCTAACATTTCCACTGTCAGAAACATAAAATGCATCAAAAATCAGCAAGTTATTTGAAGATTATTTAAGACTGTTAGACAAAATTATTCATCATTCTCACATTTGAGTGTGCTCTACTCACTAATAAAAGGAGCTATATTGTTCACAGTCTGGGCTTTTTTGTTGGCTTCACACAAGAAATTAGAGATGCTTAGAACATGGACTGTATATTATTTTCCTTTACTCATAAAAGAGCTCCAAATAGTTTATTGCTTAAAATTTCTTGAAGCTCTACTCAAGTACATATATGACTGATTTCCAAACATGGGCATAAGTCTGTGCTCAGTCCTTGAAAGTATATCAGGATGTTTGACCTCATTCAAATCTTTAATCTTTCACAATATTTAAAGGTCAATTCTGTCTATCTTCTGAACAAAACACATCTGAATGTGACAGTAACTGACCTCGATCCTTATGGGAAAAAAATCAGTATCAGATGCTAAAGAGATGGAAAAGAGATGTAAGAAAATGACTGAGATGCATCCTCTTGTAAGAGCCATGTGGCTGCCTAATGCACAAATAGAGGAACTATCAGTTTTTGAGCACAAACTGTCATGTCATCAAACACATGACCAAAGAATCTGAGCAGATACAAGAGGGACTTGAGCATCATCATGTGACAGCTAAAGAACTAGGGACAGCTAAGACAGTGAAAGTCTAACAGATTGTATGTTTTTTGGGCACTGTTCTGACAGCATTTCCATTTCTGGTTACAAAAAAAAAAAATCATATCATTGTCTAAGTGCACTGTAAACTCATCTGTCCTTGTCAGACTTTGAATGCTTATATTGCATTTTGCCTGATCACATTTGCTAGACTTTCAGTTGGACGAATTAGTCTCCTTCAGATGTTCTAAGGACATTCTAAGTAAGCACATACTTTACATTAATTGCACTGATTATCCTTCTTTGTGAATTTTTTTAAAAATGCATACACTTACCCATGAGATTCATCTCACTAAGCAGAAATTAATTCATATGTATATGTTCTTTAGACTAATACTGCAGTTAATGAAGAGCTAGTAAGTACACTAAAAAAGATTCATGTGACCATTGACACCTATTACTGTGCTGACTACCAAGGGAGATTAAAGTATCTTGCTCAAGTGTAAACATGAGCTAAGCATGTGTCTAGTTGGACAAAAGTCCTTCATACTAAAACTTTTTAAGTACTATTGCCATACATGTCCTTAAAGAGGATTAAAAAAAAAAAAGGACAAATCTTCAAAACTTAATGGTACAACATTTTGCCTTTGATGATACAGACATCTAGCTGGAATCAACAGCCACAATCTCACTGGGTTGAAAAGTGTTCATTATATAGAAGATAGAAAATTGATACGATAAAAAATATAAGGTTGGATGTGGAGTCTCCCATTCTCTCCTTACTTAATGAACGTGCGTCATATTACAATCAGACACTTGATCTACAAATCCAGTTCTACCTCTTGCAGTATTTAAAACAGACAAGTTCTGGGAAGTAATCAGAAATTTTTAGAAGTCATCTTCTTATTTTTTTAAGATTTCAGAAAATGTATTATAAGGGAGATAAAGGATTCCAGGAAAAGAGTGAGGACTCTGCTGGTTCAATAAAATATGTGCATATTTAGCAAGTCAGGTTCTCTGGTCTCTTGATCACTTGATCCAAGTTTTGAACAGGTTAAAGGCTCTTAACACAGCACTTTATATAGAATAAAATTCTCTGAAATAGCTAACAAAGTACACACTGTCATCAGCTGTGTTAAAGTTGCATGTGAAATCAGTGATGCTGTTAATGCCCTTAAAGAGCAGTTGAATTGTATGTTTGCATGCTGAGACAAAAAAAGAACACCACAGTAAACCGTGTCACACAGTTACACTGAACAAGATAAAAACTCAGAGCACGAAAGCTTGGCAAGCAGTTTTGGTTTGATTATTATCAACAAAAATACTCACAGGGTGGGAAGAAGAGGTTGCCCATCCCTGGAACGGGTTGCCCAGGAGGGTGATTGGGGCCACTTCCCTGGAGGTGTTTAAAGCCAGGCTGGATGAGGCTCTGTCCAGCCTAATCTAGGGTAGGGTGTCCCTGTCCATGGCATGGGGGTTGGAACTAGATTATCCTTGTGATCGCTTCCAACCCTGACTGATTCTGTGATAAGATGGGGTAATGGTGACAGAACTTGACAGAGAGATGGTCAGAGAAGCACCAGCAGAAGTAGTGTCTTGGTACTGCAGGAAGAGGGAATATTTGCAATGCTCATGTTTGCTACAGAAAGAATCTGGAGACCATTTTGCATCAAGATGGGTTTATGGACAGGCAGTAATTATTAAATTGGAACACAGTAACAGAGGAACAGGTGCTGGCTTGGAGCAGCATGATTTAAATATATGCAATAAAATATGCAGATACATAATCAGAATGTTGACTTGTTTTAAGTGGTTGGGGCAATGTTGATATAAATAACTACACCAGGTTTTGCTGTAGAGCAAGAGCTAAATTAAGATGTTTAACAACAAAGGAAAAAGCTAACTGATTTCTCATACCACTGCCTGATCTGTCACAAAAAAACAAAGGGCCAAGCGGGCCACTGCTAGACATGAAGCCAAGAGAACAGGGCTTACATGTTACAAATACTTATCCTCCAACACATCTAAATGTTGGCTTTAGTCTTGTCCTTACACACTTAAGTCACAAAGAAAACTGCCTAAAGAGGAAGGAGACATGCTAACAAAGTAAAGATACTTCTTGAGGCTATTTCTCTGAAATCCCCTTTGCTTTTGCTCCAATACCTCCAGCCAAGCAAACTTGGGCAACACAGAGTAGGAGCATGCTGCAGCTGTACATAAACCTACAGAAAAAGCACATGTTTGACACAGGTAATGATGTGATGGCAGGGGCACAGTATCCTCCTCTTTTCGTAGTCATTGTGCAGCCTGTAATGATCTAACATTACCTGCAATGTACTGCCACAATTTGCACTGGCACTGGGCCCCAAACAGGCTGGTTTAAGGCAAAGTTGGTGCCCATGTCCCAGGCTGGGAACTAGGGTTAAAAATCCTTTAGAGAATAGATAATTGTTATTCAATCCCATAATTCTGCTATCTCTTTATAAGCTCATGTTGAGGCCAGCTCACTCTCCTTTCCTACCCTTCCAATAGTGTGTTTGGTGGAAGCTGTTTAGCAGGACAAACCTGTAAGGAGTAGGCCTGTTGTGGGTGCTCCAGAGGCTTTTGTGTAGGCTTATGGATGGCAGAGGTGTTGGTGGGGGGGTAGGAAGGGCTGGAGCACTGGGGATTATAGATTTAGTTTTGGGTTGGGGAAAAATTCAAGGGGTTCACTATGGATTTTGTATCTGCTTTGTAATTTCTTTCTGTATCTCTCTTTCCAAATATAATTCCTAGTTCATTTGAGAGCTTCATCCTCCTGGCTCTTTAAAAACCTCAACACCATACCATGAAGTTATAGATACCACTACTTAGTCCTCTGTACAGTCTAAGCAGATGGCAGCAGGAGATGCTTCTCAACAAAATCAGACAACTGTATTTGTAAGCACAGGAGAGAACTGTTGGCTAAGGTGTAGGCAACAGAGAAACTTTCCCCTATCAAATGGGGACACAGTGCTTTCTAACAGAGCATAACTGTACCCATGGATGGTGCCTCCCAGACACCAGTGCTGTCATTCTGCCCCTATAAGCACAGATCAGGTCCTGGAATGTTATAAGCAGTGTGCTTCTCCGTGGTATTCAATGCGGTTAATAATAAAGCAATGGATGCTATTTGCATCCTTTTGTGGGAATTGGTCATCTCTATGACTGATGGAAAGGCCTGTTATAGAATCAAAGAATGGTTGGAAGGGATCTCAAAGATCATCCAGTTCCAACCCCCCTCCACAGGCAGGGTCACCTTCCAATAGATCAGGTTGCTCAAGACCTCATTCAGCCTGGCCTTGTACACTTCCAGGGAGGGAGAAGCCACAACCTCATGGGCAACCCATTCCAGTGTCTCACCACTCTCACTGTGAAGAATTTCCTGCTAACATCCTGTTTAAATCTCCCCTCTGCCAGTTTGA
>VWZI01011644.1:237379-304831 GCA_013396835.1 Psilopogon haemacephalus
CGCCCAGCACACAGTTGCTGTCTGGGCTGTGTGTGCACACTGTCGCCTCATGTTGAGCTTCTCATCCACCCAGACCCCCAGGTTCTTTTCCTCAGGTCTGCTTTCCAGCCACTCACCACCCAGCCTGGAGCTGTGCTTGGGGTTGTGCCCACCCAGGTGCAGGACCTTACACTTGGCCTCGTTGAATTTCATGAAGTTGGCCTGGGCCCACCTCTCCAGCCTGTGCAGGTCCCTCTGGATGGATCCCTGCCCTATAGCAAGTCGACTGTGCCACACAGCTTGGTGTCATCTGCAAACTTGCTGAGGGTGCACTCAATTCCTCTGTCCATGTCACTGACAAAGATGTTAAACAGAGCCCTGACCCCTGAGGGATGCCACTTGTCACTGGTCTCCAGGTGGACATTGTGCCCTTGATCACCACTCTCTGTGTGCAACCATCCAGCCTATTCCTTATCCAGCAAGTTGTTATGTACTAGAAGGAGTAACTTTTAAAATAATTTTTCTTTGTTATTCAAACCTCATGGCTCTGTGTCCACAGGCACACTTTATGCCACATATGCCTTAGAAAAACTTAGAAACCTTTCTTTGTTAAATAATAAATAATCAACCAGCCAGGTTGGAAGAGACCTCCATCCAGTCCAACCTATCACCCAGCCCTGCCCAATTAACTAGACCATGGCACTAAGTGCTCCATCCAGTCTCTTATTGAACACCTCCAGGGATGGAGACCCCACCATCACCCTGGGCAGCCCATTCCAATGGCAAATCACTCTATCTGTGAAGCACTTCTTCCTTATATCCAGCCTATACCTCCCCCAGCATAACTTGAGAGTGGTCTGAAGTGCATTCTAGGTACTGGACTGGATATAATATAGCAGTGATGACTGCTTTTGCTAGTTTGCCATAGCTTCAGCCCCTTAGCTCTATTTGATTTTTAAATTGTTGTTCCAGGTAATACAGACACACAATTTCAATCAGCAGGCATAACCAGATTGTGAACACATCAAATATTGTCATTTTGCAGAAACAGCAAGACTTCCCATATCAATAAACTCATATAGATACAACTTGGGAAAACACTCTAGGAAATCATCACATGGGAACTCTTCCCAAGGCAAAATATTGTGAGTTTACAAAAAACGGAGGAATAATGACTTTCCCACCATAAGATCCTAATTTTTCACCTCAGTAAGGACAGAAAATTTACTATCACACTTTCACATGTCTTTAGAACATTAGATGTGCATCACAAATATATTTTATGAGGACACTACTTGGTATCTACTTGTCCAGCTGGATATCTTCACAAAATAAGAAGACAACAAAGAGAAAAAAAACACAAATAGACATAAAAGTGTAACTGTGCATGGAAAAAAAAAAAAGTTTCTTGCTAAACCTTTTCTCATTGTGTGGGATAACATAAGCAAAATAAAGCAATACACCCAGTGCTGCATACATCCTGTGGCCAATTCTCAGCCAGCATTATTTTGCTCCCATTTCACTAGTATGATGCAATTCCAGGAACAAGAATACCTTGATGTAAAATGTACCTCACCACAAATACCTTATACAACATTTCAATTGCACACATACCAAACTGCTGAGCTAAAAACCAAACCAACTTCAGATAACAGCATCCAGGAATCCAGTAAAAATAAAACATCTGGTCAGAAGCAAAGACCCCACCTGGAGTACTGTGTGCAGTTCTGGAGCCCCCAGCACAGGAAGGACATGGAACTACTGGAGAGAGTCCAGAGGAGGGCCATGAAGATGACCAGAGGGCTGGAGCACCTCTGCTATGAGGACAGGCTGAGAGAGTTGGGGCTTTTCAGCCTGGAGAAGAGAAGGCTTTGGGGAGATCTTATAGCAGCCTACCAGTATCTGAGAGGGGCCTACAGGAGGGCTGGGGAGGGACTATTCACAAAGTCTTGTAATGACAGGACAAGGGGGAAAGGGTTCAAATTGGCAGAGGGGAGATTTGAACTGGATGTTAGGAGGAAATTCTTTACAGTAAGGGTGGTGAGACACTGGAGTGGGTTGCACGGGGAGGTTGTGGCTGCTCCCTCTCTGGATGTGTTCAAGGCCAGGCTGGATGAGGTCTTAAGTGACCTGACCCAGTGGGAGGTGTCCCTGCCAATGGTGGGGGGTTGGAACTGGATGATCTTTGATGTCTTTTCCAACCTAAACCATTCTATGATTCTATGATTCTATCTACAAGCAGAAGATATTTCATTGCCCAAGCAGAAGCTGGAACAGCATTTTTTATTATTTTTCATTCAAAGCAGGAATCTTCAGCAAACAAGGATGAGAAGCAGCCCAGTTTTTCAGTTTTATGCCAACCTGAAAGACTACACTGTTCAGATTTCCACTGGCATATTGGAATTTATCAGATCATTTGCTTCTTACTGGTTTGAAATAAAGTGTCCTCTCAAAGAGTATTGACAGTATTTTCCATGTAACTGAATTCTTTATAGAAGCTAGCCTGCCAGTCCTGACAGTGATTAATTTTTTAGTTCCTTGCATTTACATACCTCACATGGAACATTCATGATCTCTTAAGACTGAAAATTTAGCTCCTAGAGCAAGATGTGACATGACTGTCAGGCATCAATCAAGCATCTATATTAAAACAAGCAGAGGGCTTTCCCTCAATCTCCAAACAAGAAAGTGAGGTGTGTGTGAAACCAAGTCAGGAGTATATAGTTAAGCATAAAGTTATGAGCAAAAAATAGCTACTTCAACTTCTTAACAAAGGTCTCTGTCATGTGAATATCCCTGTTCAGAGCAGGCATATTTAGAGCAAATGTTTGCTCTGATTCTGCAAGTTTTTCATAGCCTAATTCTTAGTAATAGATTAATTATTCCTAGTATCCCACAATCAAATTGTTAATCCCCATTGCTTCTGAATTACGTATTAGAAATTACATCAATATGTAGAAGATAAGGAGAGTTTACAGTCTACTGTATGCAGCTTAACAAATCTTAAACAAAACCCAGCAAATTTCTCAGATTTTTTATAGCATTTTATCTCTCTTGTAGAGAGTGTAGCAAATTTTAATGTTTTATAGGGCCTTTGTCAGAAGCATTATTTTATTTCTAGAACTTACAATAGAAGTGTTGATGACCCAGCAGGGCTCAAAATAGCTTCATATTTGCATCTGACTTTGATTTTAGACACCAGCTTGTTGTGCAAGCAAACATTTCAGATTTCATCTGAAAATCCACAAGATGCAATGATCAGAGGTTCTCCAAGCTCCTCTCACTGCCTTCTTAGAAGAAACAGTGCTTTGCCTCACATTTTGAGCCGTGATAATGTTTATATGTATGTATGATACTTTGGGGAAAGGGCAGTTTGGGACATCTTACAGACTTAAGTGCATAGGCAGAATGCGAAAGTGCTACTATTTTCACCCGTAACACTATGTATAAATTGGTTAAAGTCTATTTTCAATAGCAATTAGACACCTAAGTAGCTATTCCACTGCCTGAACGTAGAGATCTAGTGTCTTTTTATACCCCCTAAGACATAAAATAAGACATCTACTCACAACTGGCAGTTTACCCATGATGTGGGAGATTGGTGTTTCTTTTTTGATGCAGCAGCTGAATACCAGATGAAACATCCCAAAGCCTTCAAATAGTTTCACACATTTATGATTAGGCAACTGAATCTTTAAAGTCTACTAACAAATGAAGTCTAGAATGTGATTGAACATAAAGTGAAACAGTAAGCTGTACTAAATTCAGCCTCTAGTGACTGCATCTCTTTTGCCCATAATGGAAGCTTAAACACTTGGATCTCTACACACAATATGTGCATTAACAACTAAATGTAGGTGTTTCAATGTGAGAATGCATCCCATTCTCAAACTGAAATTCATGCCACATATTTTAGGTATATACACAGTCTATCTCTACATATGGGCTGCTTGTATTGCAAAGAAGGGGGAAAAAAAAAAAGTATTCACCTTTAGAAAGAGATTCTTCTGACCCGGTTTTCTACATCAATTTTACACTGAAATGAGTCACATCCTTTCTTTACACAGATTGGCAGGGGAGTTTCAGCGCTTAACTGTGATGTAGACTTCCTAAAGACAGATTAGAAATACCACTTCTGAAAAAGCAGGTGTTGATCAAGAACTAGATACCTGCCTCTCAGAAGCACCACTAGATATCCACACATATCTTTAGACACTTAAGATGCATTTGAAACTGAAGCTTAAATTGCTAGATTTCAGTGTTCTCCAAAATACAACTTAAAACAATCCCCTTAAAGGAAATGGAATTTTCAGTTATATACTTATCAGACAAAAAACTATTTCTAGGCATGTAAATGCAACTTTGACCTAGAGACTATACCTCAAAAATCCGATGTAGAGACTTCACCTATAAACACAGGCTAATCACCTTCAGTAATTTCAAATTAAATTTTGTTTGTCTATCTTCTTTCTATCACTCTAACTTCTAAGGGAAAGAACAAGTAAGATTAAATAATGCAAGGGGGAAGAAAAAAAATTATCCTAAACACAACAGGAATTACACTACAAAACTAAGTCCTGTCCACTCAAAATACATGTTTCATTGCCCTTCACCTGCCTCCCAACACAGGGAATCACAATGTCTAGCTACTAGAATTTCCGCTGCCATATTGTTTAAGAGATGGTTTCCCATTTTGCTGATATAAAATAACTCACTTCAGTTCATAGAAGGAAATGAAACATATGTGTGCTGGAGAGCACATTGGTGCTCCTCTGTCTGAAATGTGAATTACTGCTGGAAGAAAGTAACAAAGCAGCAAGCCACTTCTTGCCCAGGAGCGATAGCCTGTCATTCTGGGCAAGGAAATGTAAAGGCTTATTTTCTTTAACTCATGTTGTCATCATCGGCATCAGTTTCTGTCTCTCACAAGAAGACTTTCTCAGAGAGAGGGGGGGAAAAAAAAAGGCTTTTAAAAAAATTTACAAAACCAACCAACCAAAGCCCAAACAAATGATAACAATAGCAATGACAACAACCCAACACAAGAACACTCCATGTGTGATATCAAGGGGCAAAGGGCAAAGTCTCAAGCAGTCTTTGAAGTTTCAATCACAATCTTGAACTTGTCGGATTGAATAAACATTCATCTTGGATTTCTGATTTCATCCTCCTGTTAACAGCCAGACATCCATGAAATGTAATTCTTACACAGCACAGAAAACTGGGAAAGCAGACAGAATATACAACTATGGCAGGCACATGATTTCATCCAGCCATAAATAGCAAGGTGTGAAATGTTCTGTTCTTCCACATTTGAATAAATATCACTAGGAAGCAGATGAAGACAGGCAACTCAAGCTGTTTACAACTGTCATAAGGAAAATGCAGTTGTGTTTCCATAATGTCTTGACAGCAGAGAGAGAAGATAGCAGAGCATTCCCTGAATGTGTGTTTCATGCTTTATAGCAGCTGAGCAACACACAGGCTGCTAGGTAAAATCAAATGTGGGCCAAGAGATGTATTTCATCTGGACTAGAATCTCACCCTGATCCTGCAAAGGAGATTCAGTGTTGGCTGAGTCATAGCCCCATTTGCAAAACCCAACTCTCACAGGATGAACATGTTTTAAGCTGCTCCAGCACTTTTTACTTTGTGTTTATATGCAGAAACATACCATCTGTGTGTCTTCTGAGACAAAATCTTGGCTGCAAAGACAACATCACACACTGAGTAATAGTCCAGTGATTCCTGGAATATACTGGTTGCGATAAGAGTGATGATGTTGGATAAAATTGTTGTCATGCTGGCATAAAGAAAAATAGCTTTGTACTCTCTCTGTGAGTGTTAAACACCTATTCAGAGATGGGTGGTAAAAAAATTGAGAGACTAGAAATGATTGTATCCATCTTCTTACTCCAAAGTTACATCTGAGGTCACCACTAAGACTTTATCAATAGAAACACTATGTGCACTAGAGAGCATGAAAAGTCTATTATTTTAGCGATATAGATTCTCACAGAAATTTGACGCTGATCAGGTGAACTTTGATACCCTGTGTGTTATATCTGAAAACAGCTTCAGTATTGCAAAATCATTGCAGGCTAAATAACATGTTTAACGCTGTACATCCTTCTGGAGCAGTGTAAACTTTGACACTGACCCTTCTTCCCAGATGCCTCTCCTTTAGATGGAACAACTTGAAATAAGTTCTGTGGAAATTGGGCGGGGCGGGGGGGGGGGGTGTTTGTTTTGCTTTGTTTTCATTCTCCAGGATAGTGAAAGAAACTTATTTCTACTTCCATAATCAAAATAAGGATACATTGAGCCATAAGATGCCATTCTATGGAAATATACTCATTGCACGTCATCTACATCCTAAGCCAGAAAAAAATGTCTGTGTCTGTAGAAGTAAAAAAATTACTTGAATTCTGCATCTCATTTATAAAGCATTACTGATTGGGCCATCAATAAAACTTTCTCCAGAAAAGGTCTGACCTCCTTCCGAGCAGTAAAATGGCTATTTTCAACATTTTTGCATATGACTACATGTCACAGTTAAGATCAAGAGATACAAATTACTCCGAAAATTACAAAAAGTGTTCTCACGAATCTGTCAAGCTGAATGGGTTTGTGGGCTGGTACTGTACAAAGAACACTAATTATCAAACAGCATAGAATCTGAACAACATGATATATGGAATATTTCTCATCATAGTCAGGTGCTCAACCAATGAATAGCAGTACAGTTTGACTGAGATCAAGAGGGTTTTTGCCTGCTTGTACCATGAGAGTACATTTCCCACTATATGTTTAAAATATCTGTTCTTGTATAATAAGACATTATTTCTGCAGCCAAGACTTCTGAAAAACATTATTTCTGTGTTCAAGGAATAAAAACATCCCTGGCACAATTCTGGGTTTCATCTGACAAAAAAAAGATTCACCATTTGAACTGGAATTTATTATTGGTCTTTTCAGATCATTGTAAATCAGAAATTGTGAATTAAAAAAAAAAAAAAAACACTTTTCTCATTCAAACAGCAGCATTAAGAAAAATACTGAAACAGTTATAAAATTAAGCACTGTTTTCAAAGTATTACATTGATCCATTGTTGGATCTGTTTTGTGTAAGAATTTGTAAAAGTTTTCCTCATTTTGGTTGATACTTCTGTGATACAGCTGCACAAAGCAGAGACAGGAGACCTATTTTAATAAGCACTATAGAAACACACTAACAATATGCAATTGACCCTTGGAACTTGACAAAACACTGCTGCAAATCTGAAGCAATCTCTCTTGAAGAAAAATCAACGTAATACAAGTTCTCTTCTATCCAGATTGCTGTGCCCATAGAATACTCTGAACATAAACTAAACTTCCAATTTTTTTTAATGGGTTTTTTTTAGGCATTTTTAAAAATGCCCAAATTTTCAGATATTTAAAATCCAGAAGTACAGAATGGCTCAAGTATTTATAGCCCTACTATGCCAAAACTAAGGTCAGGAACCAATGATTTCACTTTACTTCTTCCACCTTGTCCAGTGCCAGTAAGTTTTTTCTAGCAGACCTCACTTGGTACCTGCACTTTTGTATCAGGCATGACCTGAGATATATGATTTCGGCTGGGCTCAAAAGCTTTGTTCCCATTTCCCATCTGAATGACACAGGCCAGTTCCAAACCATGCATTTTTTTAAAGAGGTCCCTTGAGTAACCTAGTCCAGACAGCATTTTCTGGAAATGCCTAAAGCATAAAGTAAAGAGCAAACTGCACACAAAATACAGTGTCTAGGAGTACTTTCTCCACAAACCCAAAATGCAGTTGCAAAAGCTGTAAATGGAGAGGTTTTGGGGACTGAATGATGAAACCCCAGGTTCAGAGTAGAGATAAATGGCTTTAACATTGTCAGCAGTTGTTTACTACTGTATATCCTCGCTTTATGCCTTACATGGCAACTCCTGGCTTTGGCTTTAACAGCTTTAGTCTTGATGTTCTAAGCAGCCCTTATCTGTCACTCAGCCTTCTGACAGGAATTTATTTGCTGGAGCAGAAGCTAAGGAAGATACATGTACTGTGAACTTCCAACATGCTTCTTCAGCAAGAGAATGATCAGCAAGAACACTGGAACAGGTTGCCCAGGGAGGTCGTGGCTGCTCCCTCCCTGGATGTGTTCAAGGCCAGGCTGGATGAGGCATTGAGCATCCTGGTATGGTATGGGGTGTCCCTGCCTATGGCGGGGGGTTGGAACTGGATGATCTTTGAGGTCTCTTCCAACCTAAACCATTCTGATTCTATGATTCTAATTATCAGTTATTCACCTAATAAGCTGAACTCTGAAGTGAACCTCAGATACCTCCAACCCTTATTCAACTTGGCTAGTGGGTCGAAATCTTCCCATAGAGGATCAAGAGACATAAATATGAGCATGTGCTTAACTTTCAGAGATCTAACTATAATCTTTCATCTGTGATAAACCTCACCATATGAAGCTCCATGACTGTAGGAGCCAACAAAAGTCCTTATTGGTGCCCTTTATGTTCAAGCTTTCTAAAATTTGTGTATTTTGAAAGAAAAATATAAAAGAGAGATTTTTGGCAGTAGGTACAGTTAGCAAGCTGCAGCTGTGACTTGCAGTCTTTGAACACCTCATTTACGATATGGTCTTTCTCCAGAATAAGCCTTTTAGTGATGGTACAGTTGTTAAAGTTGTAACTCTACAGAGCCAGCACATCACAGACTCCCTCTGAAATCACCAGCTATTTCAGAGGTATAAAAGCACACTGGATTTCAGTGGGAATTCAGTTCTCTAACAAGCTTTATGAAGAAGCCTGATTTTTAACAATCAGATTTTCAAAGAGTCTGCTTTTACACAACTAGTTTGTGAACTGCTGGCTAAGCAGTCAGGTGCCAGAGACGATTCCAGATATAGCAGGTCTTAAAAACTACAACAGCAATGTATAAAAATAAGATGGGAGAGTACAAACTCTGAAGAGAAGGAAAAATTGTTTCCACATTTCAGAAAATGTTGGGGCTTGGCTAATAGGAGTCTGGGATATTTCAGTAGCAGCTGACCATGTGTGGCCTCTTCTGAAAAAATTCATGAACATTTACGCATAAAGACTGCATAGTCTTCATTACTATTCCTAGTAGTTGGGAAAATATATCAGTGGCAAAACTCTGTAGTTCTACAAAACACATCACATGGGAACTCCAGCAGTGCTCCCCTGGGAAGTAAACTTACATTATCATCCTTATTCTATAACTACATGTAGGCAGGGAAATGTTTGCTAAGAGCAAAAAAGAGGAAAAAAGTGCTGAACAGAAAATGCCATAAGAGAACATCCATGAACAATCAAAGGTCCCTCTAGGCTTGCAACGTATTTTTAGAGACCAAGAGAGGCAGTAGAAGAATGGAGACATCCTCCTTAGAGAGTCTTCTACACTAGTAATGCCCTGGCTCCCAAGCAGTTCCTTCCCAAGATGAATACACAGATTTATTTGACTTTCATTATAAGAGCGATTCTGTGTTTGTAATGACTTGTGCCCCACTCTCCACATTTTCAGAAATAAAGCTAGAAGTATAAACTTTGACAAGAGGCAAAAATATAGACTACTTAAAGTGTGGTATATTCTGTTGATGGCATGCAATACAATAGTATAATGGACTTCTGAGCTTGGCCACTACTAATTTCCTGATACTTCTGATTTGTTTGTTTTTGGTTTTTTTCCCCCAGTAGTGAGCTGCTGGTAACATTTCTTTTTTATTTTTTTTTTTCCCCAGTAGTAAGCTGCTGGTAAAATTTTTTCACTGTCTTTCCAAATATCTCTTTATGCTCAGAGTAACTACTTCAGAGATTTAGATTTGTTTAACTACTCAATTTTTTGGATTTTCTTCCATGAGTATTTCTCTTCATAAAGGAATTCTGCTTCTACAGAAAAGTTCCTCTGAGCTTCACTAGACTATTAGACTTTCACTGAAATCAACTGAAATATTGAATGTTAAACATAGGTTGTGTTTTGATGGTTATCGTGTCAAACCAGGTTTCAGCAGAAGGGAAAGTCCTCTCTTGTAACACAAGGCAGATGACAGAGAAGTCAGTACACAGCTGGGAAGTTCATATCAGGCAGAGATTGATGCTACGATGACAACAATAATGAAGTATAATCGTATTTTCAAATCTAAAGGTAAGTACCTTTCTAGGAGCCATTTAGTGGATTATCCCAAAATCCTCCACATCAGCATGTAGGTCAGTTAATTTAGAACTGGGGAAAGTCCCCAAGCAAAAAAAAAACAAGAGAAACAAAACAAAGAAAAAGAATGACAACCAAAAAGAGGGAGAAATAAGAGAGTAACACAGGGCTGTAGAGGCACATAACAACACTCAGGGACATGTATCTCCTCTTTGCTCACAGAGCAAAACAACTTCACCTCTCACCTTATTTGAACCAACAGAAGCAAATCTGCAGAAGTATTCTGTAGTAGGAGGATAAAAATTATAATTGAAAGTTTACTACTTAATGCTTGGCAAAGCCATTTCCCATGGCAATTTGATAAATACCTTGACTTTTCTGACCGTCATAACCTCAGACATTTATTGCCTCATTTGCTATAACAAACGTTCAGCTCTCTTCCAACAACTCAGCCTATATTTAACAGACTCTACAGCATGAATGTTGCCACAGTAGAAAAAAGCCAAAAGATGAAACTGGAAGTTCACATGGTGGCAGTATTTATTGCTATTTTTTTCTGTTATTAATTTTCAAGCCCATTCTTTCTTAGGCAAGAAGATTTTAAGCAGGGGGTCTTTACAGTCAAAGAAGAATTAGGGCAAAGGATAAAAACCCAGTAAAACACCAAAATGTAAGCAATTAATGCAGGCTGGCATTGCCATCAACTTGAGCTTTGTCTTCTGCAATGGATTAATTGCCAGAGACACAGTGCTGTGAGGAGCGCTGCTGCAGTGGAGCAGAATAAGATTCTATTCTTTTCTGTGAGGTACTGCAGCACATATGGTCTCAGCCATCAGCACAAAGTATGTACAACAATGCTGAGGGCATTTTGAAGAAGGTGTGGAAAGATACCCTAATGTTCACCTGAGAATGATGGGGAAAATATTGCTATCAGAGGACAGATCCAGTTTCATTGAACTTGGGTACATCACTCATTTCATCTCACTCTAATCATCAGCTCCTTGTGATCACCAGGTACATGTGCTATCTGAAGGCAAGGCACAACTTGCCTTTCTTGCAGAACATGTATGCAGGTGGTGATTCTAAAGCATCTCCCAGTGACACTATGTGACACCCATGGCACCCACCCAAATGACACCCACAGCCATTGCATCCTTCACATGGAGAGGTTTTATCTTTAGTATAAGGGAGTGAAATGTAACAAGTTTCCAAGTCAATAAAAAAGAATCTGAAATTTCCAGCAGAAAGCATGTAATACTTATCAAGGTGGGGAAGAAATACATGGAACATGTCTGCAGTATAAAATGTCACTAGTATTGTTTTCAGTGTCTCCTTTGGTCCTTGAATATTTCCAACAGCTGAGGAAAGATCAAAGGACCTCAAGTAGACCGATGGATTATAATGTCCAATGGAACCACTGTTGGAAGCTTATTCTGTGGTCTGCATTTCTCTGATATTATTCTAATTAGCTGTATTATCATGGCGTTTTCTAGAGGCTCAATTATTACTTCCACCAGGGATGGTTGTGTATTAATTTTTAAACAGTACACTTTAAATATTTACTAAAGTTGTTAAGAACCTGTAATGAGACGCCAAGACCCTTCTTAATAATAAGAAGGATTCCACTGTTTATAGCAAAGTTCAGCTCATTTTATCATTCAGCCCAACTCCAAAACTTAAAGGAAAATATTAACCTGTCTTACTTTGTAATAAGTCTCCAACATGAAAATTTTGGTGGTTTTGTTTATTTTCTTTTTGGATTAATTTGTTTTTTATTACACATTTAACCATTTTCTTCAAAAAGACTTAATTCCTTCACAACCTGGATTAAGAGAAGTGAGATGACAGAGACAGAAATGGTGAAAGAAACATGGTGAAAATGTGATTTATTTCCAAGTGTTTGATTCTTTTCTTGAAACTCTAAATATCAAATGAGACTGGATACATAAATGTTCATCTTCTGTTACAGAAAGCCAAAACAGGAAAAAAAAAATTCAAAGTTTTAAAGGATAATTTTGAAATTTAATTTTATTTATTACCAGAGTAAGCTAATAAGAAAATAAAAAGTAAATCTTAAAACACCCTTCCTCTACCTCTCCCTTCTTACCTGACTTAACTTCACTCCTAATTTATTTTTTTCTCCCCTTCAGCAGTACAGGTTGATGGGAAATGAGGGTTGATGTCAGTTTATCACACATTGTATCTGCCACTCCTTCCACCTTAGGAGAAAGACTCCTCACACTCTTCCCATGCTCCAGTGTGGGTCCGTTCTGTGGGCTGCAGTTCTTCATGAACTTCTCTAGCATAGATCTCTTCTACAGGATGCAGTCCCTCAGGAAAGAACTGCTTCCTCTACTTGGTCAAAAGTCTTTGCTAGCACTCCACCCTTCTAAACCATGGTGTGCTATGTCACAGCTCATCACAAGAAGTCTGGTACTATCTCTCTCCACACTTCAAGTCTAGTTGAAAGCCCTGTTAAAAAGCCTCACAAGCTCCTGAGAAAAGACCTTCTTCCCACTTTGGGAAAAGTTAATATCATTTGATGCCAACATGCCTGGTACTGTGAAATTGTGGGAAACACCAAAATATGTGGAGATGTTACCATTCTTTTCTTCTGCTGCGGATTTGCAGCTCTGTTTTCTCTTCTTAAATATCTTATCGCAAAGCCACACCCACCTTCACTGATGGGCTTAGCCTTAGCCAGTAGTGGATCCACCTTAGAGCTCTGTCTTTGGCTCTGTCAGACATGGAGGAAGCTTCTTGAAGCTTCTCAGAAGGCAATCCTGCAGCCTTCCATTACCAAAACCTTGCCACATAAACCAAATGCAACATTATATTCCCTGCACAATAACTGTGACATCACTCTGCCATGGGCACAAAATAAAAACTAAAATAAACTAAGGACAGAATATTCATCTATCTTGAAGCAGTGAATATGGAGGGAAGTCATCAGAGCTATGCTCAGTTACACATTTCAAGGACCAAATCTGAAACGTAATGTACAAGATTTGTAGCAACACTTCAGAACCAGTCACTTTTATCTAGTAAAGAACTCCCATCTTGGTCATTTGCAGGAATTTCTCATCTGCTTAGTCAGCTCTGCAGTCATACCTCTCTGAGTCACTTCTCTCTGCGCTTATCTAAGTATTTCTGTTCATGTGCCATTTTAACATCAACATTGTCAAGCTAATTTATTGGGCTTTTGTGGCTCATGTATGAGGAATAAGTTGAGTGATTCTTCATGGTAGTAACCTGTTTTATCCTGATTGATATAGCCAAAGCCAATGATTCCTGCTGCTGGAAGCTCTGGGTCCAATACGATTTCAGCCTAACAAAAGTGTTACTGAAAACATCTACAATTTGCACTAAAGACAAGGTAAATACTTGACATCAAAATTATGCCCTCCTTGGTCTCCAATAAGGAACTTCTCTACAACAATATTCTCTGTCCGATGAGAAATCTGCACAAAACAGCCAAGGATCACCTTATGTACAAACCAGACTTGATTACATCATCCAAAATGTTTAGCTTAGATGACAAGGAACATAATTTGCAGGAAAGGAAAATATGATCAAAGGTACAAGAGGTATTTTCACTCTGTGGATGGTCGCACACTTGGAACTTGCACATAGAGTTGGTGGAAGTTTCATCCCTGGAAATATTTAAAGCTTAACAGGAAATGGCCCTTTGCCTCCTGGCATACCTTCAGAGGTGTCCCTGCTTTGGACAGGGGTTGGACTAGATCATCTACAGAGGACCTTTCCAATCCAAATTAGTCTTTATGTCACCAAGCTTTGCAGTCCTTTGTAGCCATGCCATGATGAGGGACAATCTAATTATGATGCCTGTTTAAATTGACTGTAAATCTACAGCACAAGGATCATCTCCTCCCAAGCTAATTAAGTCTACGCATCTGTGTTGTTAAAGCAAGGAGCATAAAAGGGGAAACGGTACCATGAACTGCCATACTTGGTTGGCATATGTAGAGAAATATTATCGACTGCAGAGAAAGTCATCAACAGAGCTATTGTGGCCCTGTCCTCTGGAACAAGCATATGTCAGAGCAAAAATTCAATGCTTAACTCACCAGTCATAACTGTAAGATAAAAAACATTCAAGTGTTACACAAAAGCTATGAGATCCATATCCTTGATGTCCTTTCCTTAAATCCCAGGACTCTGCAATATCTAGATTACAATTTGAGAACAATCAGACAAACAAGGTGAATTGTAGGCAATATCTGAAGGAGGAAGTAGGTGGAAGCTCTGCAACTCTCCAAGATTTCATAGCAGACCTCTAGCAAACACCTACACAGAGATGCTCATGACTGTGAAACTCTCAGCTTGTACTGACCTACCCTATTCTCTCCATGCTTCTCATTCCTTCAGGCCTTTATGCAGAATTGTAAATGAAGTAGTGTGCATGCAGAGAGCAAAGAGAGAAGTCCAGGATGGAGATACGTGTTATAGAGTGGTAGTACAACAAGCACAGGGGACTTTGGCCTGGGAGATCCAGGGGTCAAGACGTAGAGGTGCCTAAGACATTCCCCAGGGAATCTTTATTCTTTGCCAGATATTGTCCATGGCAACCATGGACAATATGTTAAGTTATACATAAAAGTTATACATGTTAAGTTATACATAAAAGCAGGAGAGGCAGAAATGAGACTGAAAGACTTGATTACATTGGTACAAGACTAGAGAAAACTATTCAGGGTGGCATATTTCAATGTATAGATGTGCTCATATACTACAGTGGTACATGGAGTAATTAATAGTCAGATAGGGTCAGCCCTAACTGAAAAGCTTCTTCACCATATTAAAATACTTTCTGAATTTACATTTTTAGCCTAATTTTTAAAATATTGACAGGTGAGACCTCAATGTATTGACTAGTAGCAATCATCTCTTTACTTAGATGAACTTTGTCTTAAGATCATAGAAGAGCATTAGCTCTGAAAACAAACAATAATCCAAACAACAACAAAACCTCAAACAAGCAAACAAAAAGTAAATGTGTTAATTGTAAATGTACTGTTTTCTCCACTGCTAACATCGTCAGGCTGGCCTTTGCAAGAAAAAGATGAACCCTCCTGGGTTTTCTCTAACAATTGAGTTGTGAAAGAGATGGACATGGAGAAAGGCTTCTAAGAATGATGATGGAAGAGACTGGATGAGGATGTGAATTTAGTGGCTTAGTAATTTAAAGATCAACCTAAATGAAAATGTTCCTCTCAGCATCCTATCCTTCCCTATCCTAAATGCATATAGGAATAAGTATGAAACATATGTCAATATTTTGAAAATTATATATATATGTGTATAATTTATATATTTTTTAATATATGAAAATTATATATATGAAAATTATATATATATATATATAAATTATATATTTCCCCCAGGACAGTTTTATTAACAACAAGGGCCTTATTTTGCAGGGAAAAAAAAAAATAAAAGAGGAAAGAAGAAAATTAAATCTGTGTTACCCCTTATCCCAGTGACTACACCACTTCCAAGAGGCAGAGTGCTGATCTTTATGCACTCCATCCTTCCAAATCAGAAGAGGGACCCCAGTATTCACCATCCTCACAGTCCTGTAATCAGGGTGAAATTCTATAATGCTTCATCTCAGCTACTGCCCAGTGGATATGTTCCAATGTCTACAAACAACTAAAAACTTGATTAGATAGACAAAATGTATCTTCAAGAGGGGATTAAAGAATTTGGAGAGGGTGCAAGAGACGTTGGCTTCAACTGCATTGTTGCTAACATTTATTTTTTAAAATAAATAACAGGGCAATTTAAATAAACCAAGAATGACCCATTGCATAGCTGACATAGCACTACAACACTTGCAAGGCTCTCTCTTGTGGAATGGTATATTAATTTTTGCTTCGGGTACTCTGCTTTAGTGATCAAATCAACTGAACAGAGGATTTAAAATTTAGGATTTAAAATAGACGGTACTTGAGCTTTGATGTTACTTAACTCTGAATGTGAGGGGAGGTGTGAGGGCTGCAGCTGCAACAGCACTGCAGGCAAATCAAGGTTTTTCTGAAGTCTCTTTACTCACCTCTCCTTAAAAAGCTTCTGAACACCTGCAGCTCACATTAGCTGCAATTTGTTTAAACCCAGATAGTCTGGAAATCAACTTATGTGCCCACACCACAAAGTGTGCTAAAATGAACCGTGCTGGTACTTCAACATCAGCAAGCCACTAATAATCTAAGTAGATAATAATTACTGAAAACCACCTATATACAGCCCACCTGAAAGTCTCCTATTACTGAAGCATGCATGTGTCAAGCAAGCAAATGTCTAAGCCTTTCAACACCTCATTTCACTCGATATGCTATTTGCACATCTGCTTTTTCAAATAGCTATTAAACAAATTATATTATAGCACTATTTAAATTTTTTTCTTTAAACAACTCACCAATTCTGAACTCAGTCCCATGCCTCTGTATATTTTTTTTGTGCCAGGAAGAGATTTGAAATACCAATATAGACATTTTAGGAGCTATTTGCTGTTGCTAAGAGGCCATCAACACAACTGTTAGCCAGCAGCAGTCATGGTAGAGATTAGCATTTCAATGGATTTTTGTCTAGCTCATAGTGTAAATCAAGGGAACAACAGAAGCTATTTTCTTTCATTGTAAAAATCTCCTATTAGTAATTCAAAGTAATTTAGTCAGTTGAACTCACATTTGTTCTAAACACATCCACCAATAAGCTGTTTTAGTGCAGTCAATATATTACCATTAGTCTAATTTTGGAAATAAATGATGATTTTCCAAACAGAACACAACCACTCACATAATTGTAGCAAGCATGTAACTACCCACCTAACAAATGGATGATCACGTAAGCTCTAACGTTAACAAGACTACCACATCTGCATAAGAGTATGCTGCATAAATTTCCATTCCAGCTAGTGTGTACCAGTACATGACAAATTTTTGTCAAGCAAATGCACTTCTATCCCCAGATGCCAAGGTTATTCAGCAATGCATTTTGATACTGCTTTAAGGAGAACATTCCGCAACTACGATTTGTACAATAAAGTGTTCATTCATATACCCGACTTAGAAAGCATCTGCAGTATGGCAGCAACATTCCCCCAGGACTTTGAAGCATACTGGCACTTTCCTATCTACACTAAGCACAGGCCATTAAAGTGCTAAAAGCTCTAAGCTGCAGAGCAGGGTTGAACTTGCCTTTTCTTGCACAAAGCAAATACCATGTGGCTTGTCAATACATGAAAACTTCTAATATAGCCATGAACCAGGATATGAAAACTTTCTGCATTGCAAATTACTTACAATTCACACTACTTGGGTAGCATTTATTTAAAACTCGGGAAGTTTTATAAATAAATAAATATCAAAAGTGCCAATTAAAACTTATTTCTTTTATTAAAAGTGGAGTAGAATAAAGGAAAAAACTGAAAATGCACAAAGTGTTTTCTGACAAGTGGACTATATCCTCATCTGAGAACTTAGGTCTATGATCTGCAGACACCTGTTCAATAATATAATCACGAAGCTCAAAAGGTAACAAGGCAAGTCAGAACAGGATATGAAGCTAGAAATAGACAAAGTCTCAAAAATTTCATTTAAAAAAAAGACAACAAACAGAATTATAGGAGTATCTCTTTGTTACTCTGTCTCTGCTGCAACTTCTCTCTCTTAATTTTTAAATTTCAATGAAAATATTTATTAATCTGACCCAGGTTTAATGGGAAGTAAACAAACACCACTTGAAAAAGAAAGAAAAGGGAAAGAAAATAAAGTATTTCAACAGTCAACACCATACTTGTTAATTCTGTTGAGTTTGCAGTAGAAGCATTCCAATTCTAAAATCCTATTTCATTTTTCCTGTTACTGCATGAAGAACTGAGAAGTAACCATCTTGTTGAACCCAAAATAATAAAAATATATCTAAAAAAATACACGATGTGATCAATCTTAAAGAAACTTCCTTTCTTAAATTTCAGATCAGAACACTTCTTTTTTAACCACCACAGTAGAAATGTTCTCAGAAGATTTATGACTCCACAAAGGAAAGATAGGCTGCACGTCCAGCATAGACAAACTGCTGTCATTTAATAAAACGTAGCACATCAAAACTGAAGATTTTGGAGGAAACAGTTTAAGCTCATTTATTTTTTCCCTTGCATATGAACTTGGTTTTTTAAATGATAGAAAAATTGCTTTTCATCTGCTTCAAAATCTTTGAACAACAAGCCAAGATAAAAGACTACAGGAAATGTGAATATTGGCTCAGCCTGAGCTGCAGGAACAAAATATGAAAGATATCATCCTCCTTCAACTTTGGTACACATGAAAATTGCCCTCAGGAGCTGTATTAAGTTGACCTGCATGTGTATAGCACAACACAGGTGCTCACCTTTACCATATGAGAAACCAGTGGTTTCCTCCTTCCTGATGCTAAAATCCTCTCTGTTCATCATGAGGACATGATGCCTCTTAGTCAGAACAAATATTTTTGTTTTTAATTAAGGTAATTTTTTCTTCTCTGATGCATTAATATGTATGTGAGCTATCACTATGCAGCCACAGACTGCATCTGATCTAGCAGATCATCCTCCAAACCCAATAATCCTCTATTGATGTTTCAACTAGGACTTCTGTAAAAGAAAGCTTATGTTTAGCCTAGACACTAAGTACTGTGTCAGTGTGAATATGGTGATATACATCTAGAGATTTAACCAGCAAAGATGGGGGGCTGAATTGCCAGGGAGATATCTTGAATTTGCACTAGTAAATGTAATTAAATTTTAGGTTAATTCATAACAAAATTATTCAACTTGCTATACCCAGTCAACAGCTGAAAGTGATGAAGCAACTTTCCTCACTTCTTCCCAGGAAGTTTCACACTAAAATATACAAAGTTCTGATATTTGCAAACATATTCCATCAAAGTGGAGCGGGACCTGTCCTCTAGCAAAAAGTGCACATGAGAGGTATCAACATGCTGTACTTTGTGAAGTCTATCTTCATTTCTCTTCACCCGTCAACAGCCCAGGCTGTTTTATCACTGCAAGGCAGTTTTAATAATAAACACTACTTTTGTTGTTTGTTTTTTTTTTTTTAAGTAGAAATAAAAGTATTTAATAAGAAATAGTTTTAATATGAGATAGTGGTTTGGGTTTTTTTTCAGTTCTCAGGAGGGGGAAGGAATACCTGAGCATTTAAAGATCGCAAGTACCATATGAAGATATGCTACCTTTGAAGCATTTCCTTAGTCAACAGACCACAGAAATTTGAAGACAAGAAGCTCATGACTAAGGCAATGTTTCCCACAAATTTAAAGGAGACATGTACCTACCAACACACGTACATGCATATAAAAGAGACGTTGTCAAAAATACACACACGCTTTGAGTTATATCATGTGAAGGCAGAACAATTCTTCCTATTGGAGAAGACTGAGAGGGAATTTGATCAATGTTTATAAATGCACTAAGAGTGGGTATCAAGAAGAAGGGGGCACTGATGCCCAGTGACAGTACAAGGAGCAAGAGACACAAACTGGAACACAGGAACCTCTTCATCAACACAAGGAAAACTTCTTTACTGAGAGGATCATGGAGCACTGGAACTATAGATTGTGGAGTCTCCTTCTCTGGAGACTTTCAAATCCTGCCTAGATGCATTCCTGTGCAACCTGATCTAGGTGAACCTGCCTTAGCAGGGAGACTGAGCTGTGTGATCTCCAGACGTCTCTTTCAACCCTACCATTCTGTGATATGATTTCCATGTTTGTTGTTTGGATGACAACATCTAATGAGAAAATCTAAATGTTTATAAGACCACATTCTTCTTGTTTATGAGCATGTCTATCAATCCCTGCATCAGGCCTGGTAACAGTAGAATTTTGTTCCCTATAAGAGCACATCTTCTGACACAGAGTGGCTGAAAATATCCCAACTGTTATTCAAACCATAAAGAGAGATGATGAAGACTTGTACAAACATGTCAAGTGCATTTCAACACTGAAAAGCAGACCCTGCAGTTTTAAGTATGCTTTTCATAATCTGTGCTGAAAATGCTTCAAATTATGGCCAATCACTGTTCTGTTGCCTCATCTCTTACTCTTCCAAGCTTTAGTACTGCCTGCTGAGGAACCACCCTTTAAAACAGCTGGCTCAAACATAAAATCAAAAAGGGCACCCTCAGGTTTAATGATTCTGACAAAGACAAACAATGTTGAAAGAAATTACCAAAACAAAACCTGTGGGAAGTCAAAGTATACCCCTGCTAAATCCTGGGCTTCTGCAGCAAGTCAAGTCAGAAGTGGATTCACTTAACAGAATTGCTTAAAACCAGAAGAAATCTCACAACAGTTGTGATTATTGTTCCAGAATTACAGAGAATTTTTTTGGCTTTGGACTTTTCAGAAAAAAAAAAAAAAAAATCAGTGCAGTTGCTGTTGAATAGGCATTCATGTCACTATCAGAATTAAAGAACATTGAAAGAAAGTATTTCTTTCAGACAGAACAGGGAGACTTATGTCAGCCCTTTGCTGCTTCTGGAAGGTCACTTTGTGATTTTTCACTTAAAAATTCCTCTTTTACACACATGAGAGCTTTTATTCCAATGAGTTCAAACAGATCAGAAGAGCTGTCTACCAAACTACACTTTTCATCATCATTAGATGATCTCCAAGGTGTTGTGTAGTTGTCTAATGCTATTGAAGACTGAAATGTTTCAGCTATTCTCAGACGGAACATAAAATATATATGCATGGGGTTGGTTGCCTGATGTCTCAGAAGATAAATGTTTCACTATTTTGTATAATTTGAACTTTCTAAGGTTTCTGTACAGAGCTATCACATTTTCATTAATCAGCTGAGAAGAAACTCCATTAATATATGTCCTTTGCTTGCCAGCATAGAGTGGATTTTCATAGATAGCCAAGGGTAACTACTAGCACTCTTGGATGTTGCTAAGAACGCAGAAGGAATTGTCTAAATTTCCAACCAATCAAAACTACAGCAAGGCTTGAAATTTTTAGAAATCTAAAAGAATTTCCCCTTTTTAATGACTTTTGCCTCTGTTTTACTTGGTCACTTCAGACAGTGTAACTGGTCAAGAGGCAGAGTCAC
The DNA here is from genome assembly GCA_013396835.1 of Psilopogon haemacephalus. Taxonomy (NCBI): domain Eukaryota; kingdom Metazoa; phylum Chordata; class Aves; order Piciformes; family Megalaimidae; genus Psilopogon; species Psilopogon haemacephalus. The sequence goes on from VWZI01011644.1 coordinate 258,683, forward strand.
TATAAGCATCATTAGCATAGCTTTTATTCACTAAACGTTAGTGAATGCTCTCTTCACTAAACAAAGAATCACAGAATGTTAGAGGCTGGAAGGGACCTTGAAAGATAATTTCCTACAAATTACCAACCCGAACGAAAAAAAGCAACGCAAAGGAACACAGGGAGTAGTGGCACAAGTAATCCCTTTACATATGGTCAGCTCCATCACCAGACATACATCTTTAGGTGCCTATATGTGCACCAAGACTCTCTTCCCATTGCAGTTAACCAAATTGGCTGTTTGGTTTCCAGTGCATTCTAAAATAAGAATCTTAGAATCATAGAATGGTTTAGGTTGCAAGGGACCTCAAAGATCATCCAGTTCCAACCCCCAGCCATAGGCAGGGACACCTCCCACTAGAACAGGTCACTCAAGGCCTCATTCAGCCTGGCCTTGAACACCTCCAGGGAGGGAGCAGACACAACCTCCCTGGGCAACCCATTCCAGTGTCTCACGACCCTCACTGTAAAGAACCTCCTCCTAACATCCCGTTTAAATCTCTCCTCTGCCAGTCTAAACCCATTACCCCTTGTCCTGTCATTACAAGACCTTGTGAATAGTCCCTCCCTAGCCTTCTTGCAGGTCCCCTTCAGATACTGGAAGGCTACTAAAAGGTCTCCTCAAAGCCTTCTCTTTTCCAGGCTGAAAAGCCCTACCTCTCGTAGCTTGTCCTCATAACAGAGGTGCTCCAGCCCCCTGAGCATCTTCGTGGCCCAAGAGTTCCACGTTCTTCTTGTGTTGGGGCCCTGCTGGACATGCTTCTTTTGGCGCAGCCCACCACACAGTTGCTGTCTGGGCTGCGTGTGCATGCTGCAGGCTCATGTTGAGCTTTTAATCAACCCAGACCTCCAGGTCCTTTTCCCCAGGGCTGCTCTCCAGCGATTCATCACCCAGCCTGGAGCTGTGCTTGGGGTTGCGCCCACCCAGGTGCAGGACCTTACACTTGGCCTTGTTGAATTTCATAAGGTTGCCTGGGCCCAACTCTCGAGTTTGTCCAGGTCTGTCTGGATGGCATCCCCTCCAGAATCTCTTCAGAATTGTGCCAGTCAGTTGAGTAGACCAAGTTTCTCATTATTTCCAAGAAGCCAAATAATTATGAAATTCTTCTATAAATGCTTCATTTATCCAATAACCTATTTGAAATCAGAATAAAGCATTCTAGTAGTAGTCACATTGTGTGGTGTTGATAGTCTCCCTCACATAAAATCTAGTGAAGTGCAAAGCCACATATTAAAGCTCGGATCTTCATGTCAATATGTGAAAACATTTTACTTTTATTATTTGCTGAATGTATTCAACATCACCAAAAAAAAAAAAAAAAAAAAAAAAAAAAAAAAAGTTNGTTATATAAACCAGAAATCATATTTGTTAACTTAGCTGACCCTAATATGGTAATTAACATAGAATTAATTTCTCTTGAGGAGATATAAAGCATATGAAATCAAGACAATCTGGAACCCAGCCCAGAAAAAGGCTTATATAAAGAGGATGTACTGAACCATCTAGTACACAACTTTGTGTTAATCTTTTAAAAGAAGATTCTAAATGCTACATTTTAAACTGCTAGAATAAACTAAAACCTTAAGGACTTTTATTTCTAACCCCATGAAGCAGAATCTTGATTACATCTTCAGAGTGAGATAATTTCATATGTATAAACATTGTGCTCAGGTTAACCATCCTTTTTGCTAGAGGGTTTTGTCATCTAATTAATTAAAAAACAACAACCAAACAGTAAAACAAACATATGCTGTCAGTCTCATTTTAATGGCAAGGACAAACCTGGCAAGAGTATCTAGTGGTCAAATTATGGACTCAGTGTCCTCAGAAAAAAAGTCTAGTTAAAATTTGGAAAATTAGAGACATGCTATTTTAAAAAAAAGAGAGATGCATAACCTCATTTTAAAAACAAAAACAATGTAAATGTTTCTTGGCATAGGAACAAATTCATCACTAAATGAGAGCAGCAAACAAAAAAGGACTAAGGAAAGAAAAAGTCCTCTCCAGGAGGATTTCCAGTCTCACAGAGAGAACCTGTAATCTCAAAAGTGGTGAAAACTGAGCAGGTACTTCCTCTTCTCTGCCCTCCACAACTTCCAGATACTTTTATCTCAGAGAACAGGGTTCATCCCTTGCTTCTTTGCAAACTGTGGAACTCAGTTTGGGCCTCTAAAAGTATTGATTTGTGATCCTGAGATAAGCATGTAAAAAAACAACCAAACAAACAAACAAAACCCCAAACAAATCCAAAAAACTATGGAGGAAACTCAGATAAAGCTGAAGTCTAAAAGTATCATGCTGCAGGACTGTATCACTAGGAACAATGGAATTCAAATTGACAGGGCACCATGTAAACCCACTTGCCTTAGGAATCTTTTAATTCAAAACTGTGACTCACACAATGTGTTGGCAACAGTTCAGAAACCAAGGAATACTATTCAATTTTCAAAGAGGAATGTGTTGCTTTCTCCTAGTGCCTCAGAGGTCAAATGAACATAAAGGAAGTCTGTCTTTCAAGAGATTTATAGATGTATCCTTCACAAGGCAACTGGTGATTTCTAATTCCCTCATTTTATTAGCCCAAATCAGCATGGATACATAAGACAACACAGGAAGAGAGCATAAAAAACCTATTAGAGAAGCTGCATTCTTATGCCAACAGTCTAAATAACCTCCCATCACCATCCACAAAAAATCTAAGCAAATTTATTAAAGGAAGCCTCAAAAATGCTTAAATATGATAAATACATTTGAATAGGTGCATCTCCATTTCAAAACTTGTAGAGTTTGTAAGAGGTGCACAGAAATTGGAGCTTTATTAGGAACTGAACAATTGATTAGTCATTTGGATTTCTTCTTTGTCCTCAGCAACCAGCTCTTCCCCTTGCCTGCTTGTACAGCCTTGGCACTAGGGGTCCATCATTCCTAGCATTTAGCTCTCGAGGCTCTGACAGACGAACATATTTAGTCTTATAAATAGAAAAACATTTGCGTCAGCCACTACACTATGTTAATTCCCTAAATTGCCATATTTTCATTGCTCGTTATAAAACATCCCTTTCCCTCCCTCATCAGGGAGTGATCTCTTGTGTAAAGGAGATAAACGTGGTTAAGAGTCTAATTAATCCTTGTACTAGATGATATTTTCTTAGAAGGAAATATTAAATTTGTAGAAAGCAAAAAAAGAGTATCAGCATGCTGGAAGCTCCCCTTTCCCAAAAACACTGATCAGATTTGATTTATAATCCCTCTAACTGAAATAATTTAGACATTATTCCTTTCATCCATAGAATTTCCTTTCCCATGTCTCAGGAGGAGCTTGCAAAGATCATAGTTGCCTTCGCATTAAACTACACTCCCACCACAGTGGAATCCCATATGAACAGAAAAAGCTTCTTTGCTTACATGAGTGGATAAACTCACCCTTGTTCTTCTTGTTCTACCCAACTGTGACATCTGCCACAATACAGGAATTATATTGCAGCACTGAATAAACTTTTCAGGATAAGGATTTGTAACTGGTGGTCTCCATGTCCCCATTTAGCAGAAATTTCCTTGAATTTTCTACCACATATGACCTAATCTTATAATCAGTATGGTTATTCTCATTTAGTAGAGGACCAGATAATCAAATAACTATCAGGATATCTCACAGGGCAAGAAAGCAGCAATTAATTTGTTAATAATTGTGCAGTGCTTTGAAGAGGTAAATTGCCGTAAGTGCAGGGTGCTATAATTAAGAAATTGCTAGATGCAGATAATCTGAAAAACAAAATTTTGTGTCTGAAATTACTACAGAGCTATTCATCCTCCATCTGTGGCTACTGTTCTTGCAACAGCTATTGACTGCACAGCAGTAAACTTGAGAAGGCTTAATCCTGAAAAAATAGCAGGTGAAAATCTGCTCTTAATGAAGCAAGCAGACACCTTGTCATGGGGGTCTCTGTCCTGATAAATTAACTTTTGTTAATTGAGATTTTTTTTTTTTAAAGTTTAGGCACCAGTAGATCATTCTAGATAAGCACAAATATTTCTCAAGAAGATACCTTACCTGGACACAATGAGTGACTGCAATCATTGTCTGTGTCCATCTCAAATGCACTAGCATTATTGCTTGGGGAAAGAAGCTATGAAGAAAAAGCTTCTCCTCTTCCATGCCTGGAGATCAGTTTCAACAGCGTAAAATACCCAGAACTAATGGAAACCTTCAAATTGTCATGGTGCTCATAGGTGGCAGTGAATATATTTGGCATACTGTCAATGTGACCTCAGCATCAGGCAAGGTTATAGAACAGGCCATCTTGAGTGCACACAGCATCTACAGGATGGCCAAGGGATCAGGCCCAGCCATCATGGCTTTAGGAAGGGCAGGCCCTGCCTGACCTACCTGATCTCCTTTTATGATCAGGTTACTTGCCGGTGAAGGCTGTGGATGTAGTTTACCTGGACTTCAGCAAAGCCTTTGACACAGTCTGCCACAACAAGCTCCTGGCAAAGCTGGCAGCTCGTGGCTTGGACAGATTCACTCTGAAATGGGTCAAGAACTAGCTGGAGGGGCAGACCCAGAGAGTGATAGTGAATGGTGCCACATCCAGTTGGCAATCAGTCACTAGTGGTGTGCCCCAGGAATCAGTGCTGGGCACAATCCTGTTCAATATATTTATTGATAATCTGGATGAAGGGATTGAGTCCATCATCAGTAAATTCACAGATGATGCCAAGTTAGGAGCAAGTGTCTATCTGTTGGACAGTAGGAGGGACCTCAACAGGCTGGATGGGTGGGCAGAGGCCAATGGGATGAAATTTAACAAGGCTAAATGCAGGGTTCTACACATTGGCCACAACAACCCCAGGCAGTGCTACAGGCTGAGGACAGAGTGGCTGTAAAGAAGCCAGGCAGAGAGTGACCTGGGGGTGCTGGTAGATAGGAGCTGAACATGAGCCAGCAGTGTGCCCAGGTGGCCAGGAGAGCCAATGGCATCCTGACCTGTATCAGGAATAGTGTGACCAGCAGAACAAGGGAGGTTATTCTTCTCCTATACTCAGCGTGGAGTACTGCGTCCAGTTCTGGTCCTCTCAATTCAAGATGGATATTGAGGTACTGGAACAGGTCCACAGAAGAGCTCCAAGGCTGGTGATGGGCCTGGAGCACAAGCCCTGTGAGGAGAGACTGAGGGAGCTGGGGTTGTTTAGCCTGGAGAGGAGGAGGCTCAGGGGTTACCTCATTGCTGTCTACAACTACCTGTAGGGATGTTGTAGCCAGGTAAGGGTTGGTCTTTTCTTCCAGGCAACCAGAAACAGAATGAGGGGACACAGTCTCACGTTGTGCCGGGGTAGGTATAGGCTGAATATTAGGAGGAAGTTCTTCACAGAGAGAGTGATTTGCCATTGGAATGGGCTGCCCAGGGAGTTGATGAAGTTGCTGCCCCTGGAAGTGTTCAAGAAAAGACTGGATGGTGCACTTAGTGCCATTGGATAGGGCTGGGTGATAGGTTGGACTGGGTGATCTTGGAGGTCTTGTCTAACCTGGCTGATTCTATGATTTTATGATTCTATATTGTAAATGCGACTTACCATTTTACCCCAAAGTGATCCTTTAATTCTTTAGTCACTTTGACAAGTAATTGGCCACAAAGTTCTGCCACTTCGTTCAGCATTGATTAAGAGAGGACAGTGATCAGTAGCAAGGAGCAACTTGGGCAGGGATTAGCCTGGCTCGGAAACATTAGCAATTTGCATTATCAGTGGAGGAAAAGCAGCAGTAGGTCAAATACTGTCAAAATAGGGATAAGGAAATAATGTACTGTGGTCTACTGAGTTGAGAAATCCCAAAGAAATTTGTCTATTCCATACATCAAACCAAAGAGCAGAGAGATCAACTAAAATGCTGTCTTTGTATATGAAAACATCAAGTAAAATCATCCTTCTGTTAATTAAAAAATGCCAAATTAAAGGCAACATGACTCGTTTTATATGTTCTCTTCCAGAACAATGTGCAAAAACTGATCTCCCTGGTTGGGTACAGAGGATTTGTACAGACAGCTTGTTTGCAACATGCAAGTAAACAAAATCTGCCTTTCCAGACAAAACTTGATATTGAGGCCAACCTGGATACATAGCAGCTCAAGCACACGTGGGGTGTATCCTGATTTTGTAGGCACAACACCCAAGGTAGAGAGAGTGCAGATCAATAGCACAAATATGTGCTTAAACCCGAGGAAGCAAATATCCAAGGGGAATAGACTATTCTACATGTAATATGCTCCAAATCCATCTTCTTTGTTTTGTGATATTTCTTCATGTTGTCTGTCAAATACTGAATTGGCACCTCTGGATTGGTTGCTCCCAAAACACATTTCCTCACATTTCCAGTACAATAAAACAAACTTAAGCTCAGTTTACTTTAAAAAATATGCACAAGTCTACCACTTTTTTTGATTTTGTGGCAGGCAAAAAGATCTTCAGCCTCTCCCCAGTCCCCAGAATAAATCATTGAGTTGAAAAACATAATCTGAAACATTATGGGTAAACAGTTCTGGAAATAAAAGCATGTGGAGCACAGGCACAGAGCTTGGGTACATGGAAACCCAAGGCTCTGCAAGGTTTCTTACAACACTACGGAGCTTGCTACAGGAAGAAGCAGCTTCCAGATTCCATGCATTAAGGTGGGAAAAAAAGTAGAAGAGGGTTGCTTAGGACCACCTTTCTTTGCATTGGGCAAAGCCCCTAACATCTGGGGAAATTAAATTAAAAAAGAAAAAAAGTCCTTTGCATAAAGAGATTCAGCCACATGAGACTGAAGAAACACTGTGAAACACAAATAAAAATTCTCTAATCCCAATGTTTTGGATAGCTATTGTGATAATATGGTTTACCCTTAATAGAGCTAGATATGGCAGTGTCTCAGGAAAACACAATCCAAACCTACACTCCAGCATCTTTGGAGACAGAGTGTAAAGGCCCTGAATCTGTAGGAAAATAGGAGGATAAGGAAGTCATTTTTTACATTGCAGATGCCCAAATAAAACAGGAGAAACTGGATTATGCAGGTTGCCCACAGCTCTTTGAAGATGTCTGAAATATAGAAACCAATCAGTAGGTTTGGGTTTCAGTTTTGGTTTTGTTTTGGGTTTTTTCAGCCTCATGCTACTGAAGGTATCCTGTGCTTCTTTTTCAGTTTTGCAATGGAAGTGTCTTGCCTCAGTGCACCACAAACACAGTAGACTGTTTTAAAGCTACATATGTTCATGTTGTTGTTCCAAGAGAGAATTATCATCATCAACTTCTTTTGGTAAAGGTTGTTAGTATTTCTGTGTCTTAACCAGTCTAATTAAGGCTGCTACTTCCTGAGTGGAAAGATCACAGTTAAAAAAAAAAAAAAAAGGGAAGGAAAAAAGACAGCACAAACCCCTCACATTTAGTACTTACACTTCATGTACCAAATCTTTGCATAGTTTTGAGGAACACACAAGGCTGTGTATCTGTTAATATATTTGGACAAACTGGGGTGGGTTCTGCAGCTGATGCATTGGCTAAAACACAATCAAAAATTATAAACTACCTACAACAAATAAATAAATACACAACAAATAAATAAATACATAACAAAAGAAAGAAGAAAAAACATATTCAATCAAACAGTTCAAGGTGAACCTCACCAGAAATTCACTACTATACAACATAACAAGGTTTTGGCTCTGTCTTCACTTCTCTGAAACTCTTACCACATCTCTAAGTATTAAAAGGTAAACCTGAAGATCTAAGAATAAAAAAAAATCCAAGAGATTGAGTAAGTGATTCCTTTTTGCCATTTGACACCAATTATAGTAATGAGACCTTCATTGAGAAATAAACAAACTACATAATTAGTCTGCTATTTGGAGTCTCTCATATCCTTCATTTCAAGGAACATCAGTCACTCGCATCCCACATTATTTCCATTCCAGTCAGGCTCAGAGTCCTTCTCAGTACTATCAGAGAGCACTGATTCTGTTAGAAATGCCAAATCACATAAGCAAACCGAAGCAGAATATTGTTTACAACAGCATAAGGAATCCCACAATGTTATATTTCCTGCCTAAATTATATATATGTTTCCACTTCACATCTGAGCCTTGGCAGGCTCAGAATTATGCCTAGCAACTCAGTTAAGGGATCAGTTCACACTCTCATGAGATGCTCACATAACTCCAAGTATACCAGTCAAGTGTTGGAAAATAGCTTCAGTTCACAATTGTACAAGCCAAGGGACAAAGAACACTTTATAAAAGCTGACTATTAAAGAATGTCGGAGAGGAGAGGAAAGAAAAGATGGAATCTCAAACTTTAGGTGAATGCACAACACTTAGCTATCACCCTCTCCTGGCTGGCTTGCTGACTGATGACAAGAGCTACAGATGGAAAAGGTGGGAGGGAGTTAAATGGAAAGCTGTCCAGCTCTTACATGTTACAGACTGTCAACAGCTCTTCTCTCTTACTGTTTTAAGAGTTTTTTCAATTGTGCTAGGAAGAATTGTTCATAGATTTAATTACTCTCAATTTCAAAGAAACATCTTTGAAACACAGAACAAAAACACTGGAGTTCTCCTGTGCTTTTGAATTCAGTAATGGTCATGTCACTGACCCCCACCAGCTTCACAGCGAACAATTACAGCAGGTCAACACAATTTAGGGACAGCTTCTTTCAGGGCTTGGATGTCCAAAGCTCCACTATGAGCCAGAGGGTCTCACCTCTTTACAAGATACGCACATTTCCAAACCGATGCCAGTTTCTTTGAGTTCTGTCAGTGATGTTTGTCCCAGGCTGAAATGGAACAACTCCCTGAGATCAGTCTGTACAACTGTGGAAATCTCACTAGAGCTAAATTTTAAATATGACATTACTTTTTCTTCTTTACCCTTTCCCCTCCTATCTTCAAAAGCCACCAAAATCAAAAGAATACAGTCTGACAGAGATCTGAGGCCTAAGATAATATCTTGCTAAGTCATTAATTCTCCTGAGCCTTTTGTAATAAGTAAATGGCATACAGTAAAACACAAATGAGCATCACCGTAGCTGCGATTTCATTGTCCCAATGGGAGACCTGTGCCTGGCACGAGGCCATCTACAAAATGCACTGGGAGAGCACATAAATGGACCTCAGGAGGAGGATCGATTTTAATGTAATCCCATCTACTAATCAAAAGAGACTGAGGGATTAACATTCACTACAAAATGTTTGCTCAAAGTTGTCATAGTTTATTGATAAAGATACCTTTCTTTTAATTAGGATACAAAATGTCAGTTCCAGGTCTAATTTTAGCCGCACATAACCAGTTACTGATGATGTGTCTGGCTGAATTGTTTTAATTTGCCCTAGAATGTTGCTTTTTAACTGGATTGCCCAATATGGATTGTTATTTTCATACTGCAAGGTGACCACATTCTCATGATGTCTTCATTCTTCAGACACATCTTATTTTCTCAGTATGAAATGCATTATTGTCCCCATGTTAAACATAATTTGTGACTGCCCATCCACTGTTATCTACCTGCCTGTAGTACTGTATCTCACCTTGTTTATCTTATTGCTTGCTGAAAGCAACAAGGAAACATGCACACCTCAAAAAAGCAGATGGCCTCTCAGAAACCCAAGCAAGATGCTCCCCCAAAGGTTATCTCCTTCATTATCTCCTCAGTGAGATCAGAAAACACCACACTGAATTTTCCAAGATAAGCAGAATTGACTTGCTTAAGACCATTTTCAAAGACAAAGCATAAAACATATCTCTTTAGCCCTGTGTCCAGATTCTCCATCACTCTTGCGTATCACCATCTAAAAACACTCATCTTGTAAATCCTTTTGGTTGCACTTTAAAAAATACAAATCACTGAAACAGCCATTTTCAGTGGGACATGAAAAAACTGATACATGTTTTTATGACCCACAAGATTTATATATCGATGGGGCAGTGCTTGGAGAAAATGTTCTTCAGACAGGTGGTATTTCCCATTGTGCCTCAGACAGCTACTACGGGCCAAAGCTCAGTGTCACAGGGCTGACAAACCTTATCTAGTGTTGCAACACACAAACAACAGTTAGACTGAGTAGTAATATGGGGAAAACTAGGGTCTTTTGCTGCAGTGGAATGTACAAAATAACTTTCCCAGCTCCTTTCATTTCAGGTTTTCCTCCCAAAAAAGCTGCAGATTTTTGCTGCAAATCAAATACAACACACTGCAGCACTTGCAAAATCCTGGGGTCAAGCAAAGATTCTCTAATATAATTTTGCCAAATCTTAGGCTCAGACATAGGTTTAGAATTAATGTCTGCATCTGTAGTCTCTGTCAGGCCACAGATAAAAACTTTCATCACACTAATCTTAAATATTGAAACTGGAATGTGTTTTCTGATTTGACAGAAATCACTGTGCATTCCTCTTCCAAATGTTGGTGTTCAAGGAGATACAGACGAGTACTCAGACCAAAGTGTGGAGACTAAATCCTAACACCACATGCACCAAAACATAAAGCCTCACGGCCCCATCGACCCTCTGCTGATCTCCCACTGCCATTGTTTGGAAAGGCTGCTTTCAGAGTGTGATGTAAATTAAAAGTTCAGGCTTTTCTTCTTTGAAAAGCACTCGATTGCCTCCATTTCCTTGCTGTGGACCTGTCAGTACAAACTCAACCCTGATAATTTTCCTGCTGATAGCTCTTTATTCATACCTTGCCAGTACAGGGACTATTTCCTTCCCATCCACTTATTTGCAATCATCTGGTGCAACTATGACTCATCCACTTCTAATATGGACTTCAGAGACCCATTCAAGGAGTTTACTTGCTGATCTCACAGTAGCTGTAGCTTTGTAATTAGTTGCAACCATTTAGAGAGGAACAATTTTAAAGACTGCTATTTTCTTGCTCTTCTTTCCCTGGGTTAGAAGAGGATGGAGTCCTTCCAGAAGACAGATGGTTAATTTTCCCTACCTGGAAAAATTACTCCCCTCCAGTACAGGTGTGTTGATGGTTAGAACTATAGGAGAAGAGTGAAAGATGAGAAAGACAGCCAGCTGACTATAAAAGATGCTGAGATTTTTGAGAAATAGAGATTAACTATTCATTGGAAGGAAAGGAAAGGAAAGTATGGAGCAGGAAGCCAGTGAATGAAAGGAAGAACATGGATGATCCAGCTTCATAATCGTCATAGAATCATCATAGAATGTTGGGGGCTGCAAGGGACCTTGAAAGATCATCTGGTCCTGCCCCCCTGCCAGAGCAGGATCACGTAGAGCAAATCACACCTGAATGTATCCAGATGGTTCTTGAATATCTCCAGAGAGAAAGACTCAACAACCTCCCCAGGCAGCTGGTTCCAGTGCTCTGTCAGCCTCAAAGTGAGTAAATTCTTACTCAGGTTCATGTGGACCCTCCTCTATGCCTCAACTTCTACCCATTGCCCCTCGTACTGTCACTGGGCATCACCAAGAAGAGGCTAGCTCCATCCTCGTGGCATACACCCCTTACATATCTATGGACATTAATAAGGCCACCCTTTAGTCTCCTCCTCTCCAAGCTAAAAAAACCCAGCTCGCTCAGTCTCTCTTCATACAGAAGATGTTCATTTTCCTTAATCATTTTTATGGCTCTGAGCAGGACCCTCTCAAGCAGCTCCCTGCCCTTCTTCAGCTGAGGGGCCTAGAACTGGACACAATACTCCAGATGAGGCCTCACCAGGGCAGAGTAGAAGGGAAGGAGAACATCCCTCAACCTACTAACCACACCCTTTCTAACACACCCCAGAATGACTCCGGCCTTCCTGGCCACAAAAGCACACTTTTGCATGAGAAAAAAAACCAATGTCAAGTTCCTGTAAGATGAAGGGGCTACAGACATCAGTAAAAATATTTTTATTTCTGCATCACTTCAGTTGTTTTCAGGGACTTGTTCAATACTCAGAGATTAACCATCTTCCATTCTGCTTCCAGAGACTGAGACACCATGGAGGAAAGGCATTGAGAATCTATTTAGAGACAAAGAATTACAAAGACAGATCCAGATCAAGATCATCTTTCCCAAACTGGACAAAAGGGGAGGGAAAAAAACCCCAACTTTATTTTGGAGGTGAAGGGGGATCTACACTCCAAAACCAGATACAGGTTGACACAGCTTTCTGACTTGGGTAATGGGGAGAAGGACAAAAGTCAAAGCAAATACTTGGGAGCCACTCCCTGGCAGGTAGCATGGCAATTTTCTCGGCTTAATAGTGAGATGAAACAGAAATAATAGAATCACCTGCTTGGAAAAGACCTAAAAATCACCAGGTCAAACCATAACCTGACACCACTCTGTACACAATTGTTAAACCATGTCCCTAAGCATCTCATCCAAATCTTTTCAACAGCTCCAGGGGTGATGACTCCATGACTCTTACAGTGCCTGATTACCCCTTTGATGAAAAATATTTTCCCAAATATCTAAATCTCACCTGAGGCAATTTGAAGACATAAATGTGAGAGGTTCCTTTGCAGGTGAGGTGAGATGAGACAAGGACAGATCAACAGGAGGCAATGGTCAGCATATGGTCCACAAAACTGGAGATGAGTAGGCCAACTTTACTACATGCTGAAGAACCATTGAAGTCAGGACGTATTCCACTCTGAGATCTATGCCTGCATGAAGCAGTAATGGCACAAGATAGTGGCAGAGAATTAGCTATGTGACAATGTCCCTTGTTTCTGTGGGGATCTGTGCTATGGGGACATGGAAATAAGAACAAGCACAAGCACTTTAAGAAGTCTATTATATTGACAGATATTTTATATTAATTCTGCCTCCACCTTACATGTGACCTGGGGAAGCTCATGGAAGATGCTGGCAAAGAGGGAAAAGAGAGGGGGCAAGCTGTAAAGTGCTGTTTCTAAGCTGTAAGTAAAATAAGAAAACTGTCGGCTGGAGCTTTGCTACCTTTAGCCTTCCTGTTTAAATGTGCCATCACCAGCACTGTGGTTTGTAGCAAGTGCCTTTTACAATCCCAGCTACACAATAACAGCAAATATTCAATCCTGCTATGGCACAATGGGGATTTTTATTGAGAAAGACACTGAATCTTTATAAAATGGGTCTGCTTTGAGCTCTGAAGAAGAGATTACTAATAATCAATTTATTAGAAGACAACTTTGCCATGCACATGGAAGAGAGGGGAAAAAAACCTTTTTGGTTTTGTTTTCCATTATCACAGGTATCTTATTCCTCTGAGCCCTGGCATTCTGCCGTGACATTATATGTTCTCCCTTTCATTTTTGGTGGAGTTCACTATTCTTATTTTCTACACATTGAACAAATGGAATTTTAACTTTTACAAAAGAAAAAAAAAAAAGGTGCAGAGAAATTTAATTAACAGGGGTTTTTTTTGTTGTTGTTTGGTTTCATTGCTTTTTTCTTCAAAAAATAAGTCTGTCATAATACATTATGCAGCACTAAAATCAGGTTTTTTGAAGGCACTATGACATTTAAAATACAAATCAAAATACGGATAGCTTTTTCTGTACTAAAATCTAGTGCTAAGTGCACTCTGACCTGAGTTTCAGCACTGACAAAAAAAATAAACAAAACAACCAACCAAACAAAAAAAACCCAAAAACCCCACAACCAACCAAACAATACAGTAAGAACATCCCTACATATGGATAAAGGCTTATGACCCAAGAAATAGATGTTGAAGTTCACCTTTCATTTCAGAATACTGGAGACAAATATGGCATGCAGACACATTGTATCAAGAATAAAAACAGGGGTTTCAATTAAAAGTTAAAGTTTTAAAAAGAGCCTGAAAATACATGCTAGACAAACTGTATCTACAAGTAATACTGCCAGGATGGATGATAGCTCTCTGGAGTGGGTAAGGAACCACCTTACAGGCTGCACTCTGAGGGTGGTAATCAATGGTTTTATACACACTTATCACAGCTTATCACAAGTGGACTGCCCAGAAATTGATACCATGTCCCACACTGTTCTTCACCAAGTCGTCAACAACTAACTGATGAGGTGGACATGTCAGAATGGAAAACCATCTTACAGAGGACTGGACAGGCTGGAACAGAAAGTGAACAGCAACTGTATGAAGTTCAAGACAAGTGCAAGGTTCTGCACCTGGTGTGACCTAAGCAAAGAGCCCATTACAGGCTAAGATTGTTGTGGCTGGGGAGCAGCATTGCTGAAAGGGACCAGGGAGTCCTGGTGGACAGCCAGCTAAACATGAGTCAGCAGTGCACTGTTGCAGCGGCAAAGGTAAATTGGATCTTGTGCTGCATCCACAGGGGTATTACTAGCAGAGACAGAAATGTGATCATCCCACTGCTGTGTTTATCAGGCCACATCTGAAGTACTGTGTTCAGTTTTCATCCCCACAACCCAGGAACGAAATAATACACTGGACAGAGTCCAAAGAAGGCCACAAAGATGATCAAAGAAGGGCTGAGTCAGTGCCCTCTGAGGGAAGACTGAAGGAGAATTCTTCTGATTGCAGATCTTTTCTCCTCTCCCCTGAGAAGAGCGGGCTCAGGGTGGATCATGTCACAGTATTCCACTATTTAAAGAATAGCTACAAAGAGGATGGAGGCTATCTCCCCAAGAAGCAACATAGAGAAGACAAGGGACAACGATGACAATCTGCACTAGGAGGGGTTCCACCTCTCTATAAGAAAGAAATATTTTACTCTTAAAACAATCACTGAAACAACTTCTCCACAGACATGGTAGAATGCCCATTGCTGGATAGTTTCAAGATGCAAATGGACTGACTGGCTGTTGGGTGATCTCATCTTGGCTCCTATTCCCACAAAAGTTTTGACTGGATGTTCTTTTGAGGTTACTTCCAATCTGGGCTGTTCTGTGATTCTATGATAATGAAGAGTTAGTGATTGTATTTCTAAATGGGCAGGCTTTGTCATCCTTTCCCTCAGACATTTGTTGATGCAAAAAATGAGTCTGATGAGAATCTCTGTTATTTTCAGCTTCAGTGTCAGCACCTGGGAGATTCTAAACTCATACTTTAACTGCAAATGTTTCATTGTCTATTAAAAAAAAAAACAAACCACCAAAAAAACCCCCCAGTACTTCCCCTCTACCCCCCATTCTTTTCTTTTTAAAAATTCCTCCAAGCCTTGGTCTCTGACTTTTTTGTTACTTAATTTGGTTTATTGCAGGCTTAATGGCTTTAAAATATTTTTTAAAACTACTTATATGTATTCTCTTTCACTTTCACAGAACACTATCATCTGCTTATATTTTCGACAGTAAAAGAGACAAATGTAAATTGTTTCACCTTTTATTATTCTAGGTACTCACCAGTTAGTTCAGCAGAACACTACTGCACCCAGCCTGGCATATAAACTACCTTGCTGATATAAAAAACAGGGGTGGAAAAAATTCCCCATCCAAAGGGAAGTTTTTTCATTAACTTCATAGGAGCTGAGAACATCAGTGGCTGATGCTTAAACTATGGTACCTTCTATATTCACAGCTGAAATAACATATTCATTTTACTCAAATCCAAAGCACAGAAAAGCCCTCCTATTGATAAAGATTCTGACCACCTGCTTCTAAAGCCTCCTATTTACCATGTGGGCTCCATAGGAGACAATGACCAGATTAAAATGCAGTATTTCAGATGTCCTGCTTCTGGTAAGACATTACAGTGTTTTGGAGAGCACACTCTTGGGGGCTATAGCAAGCAATTCTCTGACTGTGAGTGCGTGGGTATTTGTGTTGAGACTCAAAGTGAAAACCCTACGTTTCCCACAAAAGAGATTTTTTTGACAGAAACAAAAATATTTTGGAGTGAATCAGCACATTTCATTTTGAGGTTTTGGTGGATTTTAAATTGTTTGTTGGATTTGGGTTTGTTTCTTTTTTTTCTTTTTTTTTTTTCTTTGGTTGGTTGTGTTTTGTTGTTAATTGATTGGGTTTTTTTTAATAATTGTAATTTCAAAATTAAAAAGACATAACAAAAGAAATACTGAGCTTTCCAATAGATTACAAAACAATTACCATCTTTTTATCAAAACAAATTTTATAAGATCAATACTTCCCACAAATTGATGGTAATTTATGTGCAAAGATTTTTTAACTGACACATATTTCACTATGGGCAGAAAAAAATAAAACCCTTATATTCAGAAATAATTCTCATCCCACTTCTTATGCACCAAATATTTCATTTACTCACAGAGGATTTTATATTTCCTCAAATAGCCATCATGTAGAAAGGTTTTCTGGAGTATCCTCAAATGATGAGAATTTATTTAGAACCCAGAAAGGGCAATGAATCATTCAAGTAACTCCTTGCTATTGTATATTATTCTGAACTCATCAGCAAGGAATTTCACTTTCCTTCATGCAGATTTATTAAGTTTCCACAAGTCATGATGATCATTAAATCAATGATCTGGAAAAAAAGAAAGTGTTCAACATTGATTTGAGGCTTACAGTAGATTTGCTGAGACTTGACAATGATTCATAAACAAATCAAGATAAATATTGTTCTGAAAATTAAAGTTCTCATTCTCTCAGCAGCTCCATTGCTCCAGATTGGAAGAGATAAATCTGACCTGAAAATCCTACCAAGATAAACACAGAAATAAAGTGAATAGCAGTTCTGTAAGGTCATATAACACATTGCACAACGGTGGAGAGACAAGGAATCAAGCATTTCAGTTGTCTTCTCAAAACATTACCCAAATGTCTAGGACACAACTTTGACCAGCAGCCATAGCCACTCATGTTAGCAGCTGCAGCAGCAAAACATCTCAGCTCCCTTCCTGCACCACTAGCCACAGCTGGTGAGGGCATCCCAGGATGGACCAGCATGGCACATCCCCAGCCAGGGAGCAGCTGCCATGAGAAGAGTGGCACTCAGCACCAGGAAAGGTGGAAACAGGGACACACTGACTATCTTACACACATCATCCAGGATGACAAGTTTGTGTGCAGAGTCAGGGAATAGAGACATGGGTCTGAGCCTATGTTGCAGTCTGAAATGTTCCAATTTTTCCTAATTCTTCACAAAACAGGCTTCAGATATTCATCTGGCATCTTATTGCTGCTCTCAAGGACTTCAGCCAGAGTCAGAATGGCTTGCTATGAAGCAAGTAAATCTACGCTCACATTAGAAGTTTAGGCTCCACAGTGATGAAAGTCCATGTGGGAGTCCTGAAAAAGGCAACAAGGGCCAAGCCTCATCATGGTTCATCATCAATCTAATAGCAGTTGTAAGAACAAGGCCTTAGGGTGCAATTCTTTTCATAAGTCCGTTGATGTGCTTACCACCCGACATACCTGATCCCTTTACAAACCACTCTCCAAACCCTCTTTTCTCCACACAGCTATTAATTTACAAATAAAATATTTACAACTAAATGCTATCTGTAAAGAACTTCTGGTAAATAATGGGAATTTCCTCCACCAAAATGTGTTTTATCTTTTTCTCTTAATGTGCAACCATAGCATCTGCCAACACCAGAAACATCTTTTTGATTTAAGAGAAGCTGCAAGTTCCTATAAACGTACCCACGCAAAGCACTAAATGACTCCTCCAAACAAAGGGTACTGCACATCTGAGCCACTGCAGAGGTGTGCTTAAGCTATACCTGAAGATATATCTGATAAGCTTTCTCAGGGGCAAGGAAAGGATGACACTGCTTGGACTAAAGGACTCTACCAAATAGGGGTGGATCCCAGTGATGTCCTGGTGCAGCTGGCTGCCAAGCTAAGGCACTTAAAATATCTCTGTCATCCAAGCTGGCTCACAAAGTTTGCATCCTCAAAGCTCAAATGCATTTCCCAAACAGGATACATATTTTGCCAAAGGTATTCCCTGACTAAAATCTTTCACTGTACCATGTGAGGCAGGGCCAGGGGTTGTCTCACCATTCTTTCACTGTGATACTGCAGCAACCACCTAGAAATTCAAAGTAAGATATCATATAGATTGTAACAGCAGAGGTGGTCTTGTGAAATACCAGAACAGATGCAAACATGAATGACAAAGGCAGGAGACCCACACATGATTCCGCCTGCGAAAAATATTATTATGCCACGCATCTTAGGAAAACTAAAGGCAAGCAACAATGGTGTCTAGAGAGAAGGGGGAAGGATTATGATTTTTACAGTACATAAGATTGAATACACTCGATAAAATCACAGATGTCTGGTGTAAATGGATATTTTTCAAATATTTGTCCAAGTTGTATTAGAAAGTAAAGACAATTTTTGAATGTGATCTCCCTACCCTAAAATACACATTCTACAAAACTTGTTTGTGTACCGTCTTAGAAATACCTCTTTATCTTCCCTGTCCACAAAGAAGAACGCTGGAGGCTACTTTGGATGAAGTTGACACCAGTGCAGATTGCTAAAATTAAGCAAATTAAATTCCCCCAATGACCAAGATCTCACGCAGAATATAAACATTTATTGTGCTGCATCTTCCCACATGTGAACTAGCAACAGTATTTCTGCATGGAAATCCTTGCATTGAAAGGTGAGAGGAGTGAACAGACTTTATAGCAGTTGAAAGAGTGCCCAAATTTTCTGATTGGTCCTCAAAATGGAGGTGCATGGGGAAGGGTATGGTTTCATCCTCTCTCCAGTGGTCTGGCTGCAGAAACTAATGTCTCACCATATAAGCTGGAGCCCATGTTTCTAGTTTTTCATATGTTCAACCATAAGAGAAAATATTTGCACACATTGCAAGTCTATACTGCATGGCGGGAGTAAAGGGAACTGCACTGCCAAAGGTGAGATGAAGGCAGAAAAGAGGACTGCTGATAACAAGACCAACATTCCTATCACAAATGCACCATGGCTCAATAACCATCTCCATTTATAAAATGCATCAGAATGGAAACTAACTCTAACCAAGATCCACTCAACTACTCACACTGTATAGCTAGTGGTATATACTGATTTCGGACCATGTATCTGTCTTAAGACTAAGCAATTTTGTTCTTTCTAGCCAGAGCAAGCCACAGGGATTATGCTGCCAACCATAACATACAGAGGAACCTATAAAATCACAGTCACACCACATATGTCTCACATTTTACTTAATGTTTTTCTTGTCAGGAAATTCAGACAGACAATGCCAACATTTTGTTTCATTCATTCTGTCTTCAAAATCATCAGTTGCCAAGGGAGGAAAAGGAAGGGAGAGAAAAGAAAATGCAAGAGGGTTAACCAAATACTTTAAAAAAAGCCAGAGAGAGAACAAAAAAACAAGTTAATCTCACAATAAATGTCGCAGTAGAAACATTGTACACAGGGCTCCATCATTAAGACCATTCACTTTACTCCTCTACTATGGTTTAAAGACAGTATCCCAAATAAAACATTTTTTTTTAAACAAATAGAAAATCTGTCCTTTGCACATCTGCAGCCAGAACTGGGCTCCTCAACTTCTGATAAAGCCTCATTCTGCTGAAAGCTACTGTGACTTTGGCTGCTGAGGAAGTCACCTTGACATGCTACAGAACTGGTATCAGACATTTCTGAAGAACTTACCCATGACAAAAAAATCAACTGAAAGCAGACACAAGCAAAAGAGTGATATAGCAGATACTTCTTTCAAAGTTATCTAAAACGTGTATTTCTTTCTCATTAAGAAAAGCATTTCCTTATGTAAAATAGCTTATTCACCTAAATAATTCATTATGGTTAATTATTTAGAGAGGTGTGGACCCAGTATGTTTACAAGTCCCAAGATGTTCTACAAAAGAGGAAACATTTATATAATTAGTCCTCAAACTCTTTTAAAAATGTTCTGCTGATGAGAAGTTTCTGATTATCAGTGACAGTGGTTCTGAGAGCAAAGCTTTTATAAAATGAGTTTTTGGTAGGAAGATGAAATAAGAAGAAAATGACTAAGCAGGGTGATCTTTTCTTAGTAATTGGTAATTATTGCTGCTGAACAGATGATTCCTCCAAAAGCTATCATTTAAGCCTTGAGTTATCTCAGGTATGGTAAAAGGTCTCCAAACCACACATAATTAAATCATTGACCTGAGGTACCATCTCCCAGAACAGTCATGTACCACACACAGAATCAAGGGCAAGCCAGACCCATTTTGATACAAATGTCAGCACTTTCCCCCCAGCAACACATATCCCAGAGGAAGCCATTTATGCCAAGGAATAAACCTACACTTGACAGCCCAAGGATGTTTTTGATAAGTTCATCTTCTCTGTCATATTGCGAATGCTGCTGTCCTCTCAGAATCTCTGCTAGCTCGTTTGGGGCATCTCCAGAGCCAGACGTCCTCATGGAAATGCTCTTTGCACATGCTGTCAGATGTCCATTCTCTCTGAAACCCCCTGCTGACCCTAGTCCTGACAATTCAAAAGCTTTTACAGGCCACATACTTTTCATTACAGGTGGTTAAAAAGGAAGACTGCGTAAGACCCTAGGAAAGCTGGTCTGACCCCACAGGAGACCCTAAATTGAGCAGATAACTGGAATAGAGATCCCTTCCAACTTGAACTTATCCTATGAATAAAAATGTTTATTCATTATTCACTTCATCCAAGAGTAAGTCAAATAGCAGTCCCAGAAAGATCTCATGACTGGTTAAGAAGGACAGGCAAGCAAACTTGTCATTCGTGATACTCCCTTAATCTAGTGTAACTGCAGCCCAGAGAAATCCACACGAGAGGCACCTGCAAGAGAAACAGTATCTATGTTTTGCCTAGCCTGTCTGCAGTTGATCCTGATGACTTCAAAGATTCTCTGATGAGACACAAGGAAGCTGATGTCCTCAGATTTACTTGTAATATGACCCAGAAGGAAAATGGGCAGAAGAAAAGTCTAGGTGCACTGAGGAAAAGGCTTGTCTCTAGGAAGAATCTTTTAAAAAACAGTTCTGTTAGCTACCTTTCTTCACACAATATATTGCCATTTTTAGGAAAATACCTGAAATACCTGTGCTTGTGTAGCAAGACAACATCTGACTTTGGGAGGGGGAGCAAAGCAGGAGTGCTTATGCAGCCACCCACACTCCTCCTCCCTGCAGGTGGTGACCAAGGTGGCTACACCATATCCTTGCCCACTCTTCTCCCAACCACAGTTAATCTCTGTATTCAAACTGGAAAATAATTCCCATTGCAACTGAAGTTTTATCACACGTAACATAGGAGTTTCAAATTAGAACATTCAGCCCTTGTTTCTTATCTTAAGTCCTTCAGCATTATGCTGTGTTTGTGTCATTTGTCTGGAGACAGTGTCTCATTGCTTGTGTCTGTCAGTCAACTCCCTCTTCATTGAGCATCTTTCTTCATATAAAGTGTGTTCTTCATCTTTGATCTACCATTTGACAATGCTGCAGGTACTCCACATTGCACTGCTGATTCTGGCATTAGATGTGTCCTTATTTAATCTAACTAACCTATTTCAGGTTCCATCATCAAAGCTACAGCAGGGCCACTTTCAGCTTATTGTTATGGAGACTTCAAAGTTCATAGCATGTACACACTAAATCAAATTTCATTCTTGTAAAGCTCAAGTTGAGAGGATGGGTATGCCCTGGGAAGCTGTTGAGAGAAATGGATAAATCTCTCTGAGCGCAAACAACTCTTTCACAGCAATAACTCCAAGGCATATAATTCAGCAGGGATCTTGACATCTGCTGTTTATCCTTAAGCAGGAGTACAGAGCAGAGAAACAGAGTAGCCATGGTTACATCCTTGTCTCTGCTTCAGGTCACTCCCACCTCATCAGGTGCTACCGTGATCACATAGTCACACCCCAGGACAAAGTGGCTTCCCAAGTCATTCTACATAGTCTGTTTCACCGTATATAATACATTCATGGCTCCGGAAAATTATTAACTTGCCAAGGATACTAACTGACTTGCTAGGAGGAGCCTTGCACATGTGAGGTAGAGTTAGGCAGTCAAACACGTGAGTCACCACCGAGCACTGCTGATCCAGCAGCTGCAGAGCACAAAGCAAAGCCATCTCCCCACTGCAGAGCCCAACGTGTGTTCAGCATGTGCCGCTGTAGGAAAGGGAGTTGTGCTGCTGTGTATTTTTAGTTCAACTCTCGGTGACTATTTCTGCATTCCAATTTCTGATGCCGAGTTATCCCACCTTCTGTTTCTCGATCAGGGTATTATTATTAGCTACACTAAACCAATGAGCTTCTCAGCACGACAAGTTTAATGAAGCACTAATGTCACCTACTTCCAACGCAGGACACCTAAAGAAAACAAGGCCTAATTTACGGTGCTATTAAAAATTAGCAAGAGTCTGCTGATCAATCTTCACTAGATTTTTTTTGCTAGGTTTTGTTTGTTTGTTCTTCCCCCAAAATCTTTCTCTCTTCTGCAGATAAAAGAATTGACACATTCTGAAATCTATTCCTCCCTTATCCATTATAAAAGGCAGAACATATCTAAGGGCTTTACACATAATCTTCTGGAATTATTCTACCTCTCAGTTTTGGGCCAACCTGCACATGTTGACTTCTTATAGCATGTAAATGATCTACTTTGTCCTTCTTTTGCTCAGTTTCCTGCACAAAGACAAAGAATGTTCTGGTGGTCCTGATGTTCCATGCTAAAACAGCAGCATGACTTTGACCCAGCTACTGCAGCCAACAAAAGCTTTTCAACCAATGGAGTTTAGTCTTCCATGCCTTTCTGAAAAACATTTTTTTTTTTTTCCACAGCCTTGTTCATTATTTCCTTCTGAAAAGGCTTTTGTGTGTGGGGACAAATCCTGCTGTTTCTGAGGTCAGTGGCTAGCATCCTATAGCCTCCAGCAGTGAAAGGGCTGGGTGGTTGTAGAGCAGAGCACTCTAGAACACAACACAATACAACTCTCTTTTCTCTAACATCTACCCTGGCAAACTGTATGCTCACAGAACTCAGCTTAAACACAGCTGCAAAGGGAGAGAGAAACCGAGAGAAAACAATGAGGAGACATGGACACAAAAGAGACGTTTTCAGCTGAGTTTTCAAACCACAACAAACAGGCAAAGAAAACAAATAGACCTGAGCTACTGCAAGGATAGATTATGCAATGTAGTGTACTCAGTAAGCATTTGTAAGAAGATGCTGCTCCACTCTAATGAAATCTGCCTTGCCCCACAGAGATCCTCATGTCTTAAGACGTGGGATAGTTGGGTCCTAAGAGCACGAAGAGCTGCAGATGTAAGCTAGTACCTGCTTAACTCAGGCACTCAATCACACAGCAGTTGAGCAGCTGCTAGAGTTGTTGTCAGCTTGTAAGCATGTTCAAAACCTGTAGCTTTGAATCTCAGTCCTTTGCAGAAGCCAGAATACCAGCAAAAAAACCAAGTTTTGTTAGATCGTACAAATCCAGAGAAGTAGTGTAAAAAAAGAATGTGATCTTCCATAATTTTCTGTTGCCTCATGCTTCCCCATCACCTCTAAAACAAATGAGAGACTTTTCTTACGCAAAGTAATTCCTGTGGTTGTTTCCTGCAGACATCCTCAAAGCTGACACAAGACAAGAACCTATTTAGATAGGTCATGGTTTTGCACCATCTACAAGCATCATTTGCCCACAATAAGGTCAAGCCAAAGCCACTGAGAATAACAAGAGGTTATGGGTGGAAAGGAGATAATGGAACAGAGATTAACATTTTCATACTGAAACACTCTAATTGTAGGGGACTTGATGGGGGGAAATACTGGTCTTTTTCCTCCATTCTTTAGGAAATTATTCTTAGAAATCAGGATAGCTTTTCCTACTGCCACAGTTATAGAGACAAAAACAACAATTCATTCAAGCCACATCCTCCAAGTACCACTTCTGTCTTTGGGACCATAAAAAAAGTAATGGAATACTTTTTTTCTAATCTCAGAAATAAATGCAATGTTAGTCACATGTTAAGAGCTAAAATTACACATTAGAAGATGCTGGTAGAGTCAGTTTCCTTCCTAGTCACACAAATCTGGCTAGAACTAACTGGGTATGGAAAGAGTCTGCTGCTCCATAGGCTGCTAAATGGTGGCATTAAGGTTCTAACAAGTCAAGCCTTTATCTGAGTTACATTGAGGAAGACCCACTTGTCATTGTGCAGCATGCTGTGAATTCTTACAAGCCACACTGTTACTGGAAGGACAGAACTTGAAATTTCCATTCTAGAGAGACAGACATCAACTCACTGTAGTGGTACTGCTCTGCATTACCAATACAAGCCTATTGTATAACAAGTAATATCTTCAATTTCACCTTTCAAGTCCAATAGGACTCATAAGGTCTGACCTATCCATGGCAACACCATAAACTTAGAACAAATAAGAATAAATGTAGCTAAATAGATCTACTAGACACAGATCAAAAAGTACAATAGGGAGTATTTGGTAAGTAAATATACCAGTAGAAGGTCAAACTACTGCTTAG
Organism: Psilopogon haemacephalus; assembly: GCA_013396835.1. NCBI lineage: Eukaryota > Metazoa > Chordata > Aves > Piciformes > Megalaimidae > Psilopogon > Psilopogon haemacephalus. The sequence continues at coordinate 283,128 of VWZI01011644.1, forward strand.
GGTCTCTTATACCTATGGTCCTAAGGATGAGAAAATACAACAGATATCAAGAATAGGACAGGATATTGCATCTATGTTTGCCTCACGTGCAGTAAAATAATTAAATTTCATGGATCCTTCTGTGTTCAGTGAAGACGATCTTTAATTTCTCTGTAGATATCAGCAGAATCATAATCACCCTTTATTTGATACAGCCATAGAAATGGCTTATTTCAGTACTGAAGTTTAGCCACGTCTGAGGTGTAGAGGGTCCAGACACAAAGAAACCACACGAAGACACATCTGAACCTGAGACAGAAACAAAAATGCCACGAGTTTTCTGACAGATTTGTAGTAGGATCTAAAATTCCACTCTTAGGAGAGAGAACTCACTCTCTTTCAAGGGATTCTCTTTTGATTTGGGACAGTGCATGCATGTTAGCAGCATCTAAGTGTAGAAAAGGAGGAAATTCTCCCTATAACACTTTATTTGGATGCTGTGTCTGTTGCAGTGAAATGGGAAAGAAGTAAACCTGCTGAATAACAAAGTCATTAATATCCTTAACAGGGTTAGAGAATAATACAATTTCTTGTATTTGGAAGATTTGGAAGAAGCTCATTTCTTGTTCTCAAGCCCGACAAGTTGAGATCAGGCATGACCTGGTTCTGACCTTGTGAAAGAGGGCCCATCAGCCACCACCTCTCTGGTTAGTTACAGCCCTTTACCTCCTGGAGCAGTGTTAGCAAAGGTCATGCTGTATCACAGGTTCTGGATTCTTTGCAGCATGTCAGGCATTGCCATTGTGCAAGGAAGCAAGCTGGGAACAGAGAAGGTGAGAAGAACTATGCACAAAGTGTGACACCTGCACGGTTCATGCTCTTAGACACACTTTTCTCAATGCAGTAATACTGGGAAGCACAGACTCACAGTACATCTTACTGACCCGGGGAAAAAGTTTTAATACATGAGCAAGGAAGCTTGTGGACCCCAGGCTGAACAAAGAGACCAAGAGCTTGCATTTCCTGAGCCAATAGGCTAGAAAGGAATGATAACCTTTCTAAATGCTAATATGGGTGAATATTAGCTAAGTGGACACAAAGATCCATATAATACAAGCATGGGTATGATTTGGATTTGAGGAGAGCCTGCCAAGACCAGACTGACCCCTGGAGAAGAAAAATATTGGCAAAAACCCTCAGTTGTTTCCTTCTCACAAATGTATGGGTCATAATTCCTGCTAATTTCAAGGGGATCAGGCAGATAGAGAACATCCAATCTCTAGTGTAAAGATCTCAGCCTCCTCCTGCTCTCTGGAAAAAAGGAAAAAAAAAAAAAAACCTTACACAAAGTTATGTGCCTGTCTCACTATGCAGCAAAATTGTCCAATCACCATGCAGTGAAAAGGTAAAAAATTATAATACTGCAGCAGAAAAAAATCAGAGTGTGAGTATTAAATGGAGTAATAGATGGTGGTTTACACAAAGCTTCAAAATAAAATTAATAGCTGACTAAATGCAAGGTACAAAATTCACTATCAAATCATCTCTTGCCTCAGGTTACTATAGAGTAGGACCTGTAAAATGACAGCATGGCTGCAGCAACATTTCAGAAATCCCTGTCTCAACCTGTTGACAGAACCTGATTTCTGAACAGCTGCCATTGTTTAAGTCCTATTTCATTCTGAGGTCCAAGAGACACAGTGGGTGTCTAAGGAAAGTAAGGATGAGGGGTTTAAAAAGTGCTTAGCAATAGAATTTGATACCAAACCAGGTGTTTTTTTTCCCCTTAGGATAAGTGGAGATCAGATCTAACAGCTGTGCACAAAGCAAAAGAAAGTCTATGTTCCACTTTCATTGCTAAAGAAATAAAATGTAATAGAATAAGCCATAAGACAAAAATAAAAAGTCTTTCCTAAACTTTCCAGTTTAAGCAAGGGGAAAAGTTGCAGGGCTGGGGAGGTGGGCACTAAGCAGTAAAAACCAATTATATTAGGTCATGAACTTATAATGATAGCAGACTTGGTGCCCTGATTTCCATAAACAGACTTCCACAGAGCATTTTTTATGGCAAACCCATGCTCATGAAAACAAAAACCCTGCCTGCCTTCCCCGGAGTTATTGCTAAGAGAAGTTTTGCAGCCCTGTATCAATCAACATTACAAGTGTGAGTTCTGGCTTCCACTAATTACACGCCCATAGCTATAAGCAAAGTAAGACTACATGAGTTTCAGGGTGCTAATGCATAATCCTGAAGCCCTTTGACCTTCAGTCACTTACTAGTGATGAGACGATCACTGTTCCACTCCTCAGGTACCCCTTGATTATGAACTTTACATCTCTGCAACATGTATAAACAGGATTGTGATAGTGCTACTGACATCTCAGCCTCAGAAATGTTATCAAGTTTGTGATCTTTTTTACAAGTATTTTTACTGGCACTGTTATTCCCTTTCTGTTATTACAAGAAGTTGCAAGTTTTACATGTTCTCTAGAATTGAAGCAGACAACAAATCTTACGCAGAAATACACTGTAATGTGGCCAGGCTAGCCCAGTGTCCTGTGCACTGTAGTCTTACAGTGCTTTGGTTTAATTAATGCCAACATCAGTTAAACTTCATGTCCATGAGCTCTGTTATTAACATAAATCAAACAGCCTCTTGTAAAGAAGACCTGTTGTGATGGTAAGGTTGTATTTTCCTAAGGAAACTGTTTTGCAAACCAGAGAACTGCTTCCAAATGATTCTTTGTGTTTTCTTTTTCTATCCTTTATCCTACTAAGTTCCTTTGGGGTAGAATGTAATTCCCAGGTAGTTTTTACAACACTTTTATATAAGAACTGACTATGAGGTCTTGCCTACCTCATCTTGCTTGCAGAAGGAGGATGTATTTAATCAGAGAGAAAAAGTGGGCCAAATTCTGCCTTCTGTTCTATACCTATAATGTCAAATTACCCTCCAGCTCTGGCTGATTTTAGAACCATCTGCAGACAAGTAGCATAATGCTGGATTGAATCAAAAGCTTTGTAATTTTCAAATCAGGTATTACCACGAAACACAGGTGCCCTTTAGACTTTACTATATTACTTGGTATATCCCCACAGTATCATTAGGAAGTAGAACTATGATTGTATCATATCATGGGATGGGTTCAAAAAACTTCTATTAAAATGCTTATCATCAATAAAACCAGTGGCATTTCCAGCGACACAGACAAGGAGGATGTGGAGAGGACAGAAGAAGATCAGGACACCAGACAGGGAGAACAAGGGTTTAGAGAAGAGGCAACAACAGCAGCTTTCTCTTTATCACTGACGAAATAAATAAATAAATAAATAAATGTAGTTATGTGGAAGTAGAAAGCTCTCTGCAGTCATTACATAGCAAACACTTACTGCTTGGCTTAAACTTACTTCTTATTGTCTCCTCCTTCATGCCACTCAGCTATTTATGCAGTCATCCACATTTATTTGCCTGCACAAGGACACTTCAGATCTCTGGATCTCTTCTGGTTTTGTTTTGGTTTTTTTTTAAAGACAAGGACTGTCCCCATATGCCTTTGGATTAGAGTTATTCTTTCTACCTTTTTAAATGTACCTGATCCATGCCTTCTTGCACATAGATGAAGTGTGCATCTCTTATTCCCTGTCCATCACTCCCACATCTTTAAGAATACTTTTTTTCCCCCTTTTTCTATCTTAAAAGGTGTAAAGGTATAAAAGCAGTATTTCTACAAATATATATATATATGTATGCATTCGCATTCATTGTTACTGCTATGATTTAGTCTGGCTTTAAAGCACTTAAGGCAAATGTGCTAGTTGTGGACTAGAGTGAGGTTTCTAGTATTGTCTATTCATACACTTCTCTAGTTTACATCTCTGCTGAATATGATGAAAAAGATTTATTTGTGAAGTGGGCAGAGACAGAAGTGCGTTGTCGCATGATTACTTTTTTTTTAAGGGTTATTAATTACCATGTCAACCTTTGCTCTGCTGCTGCTGTCCGCTTTTATTTTGGGAGCACAGTCATTCGGCACTCTGGTCACACTGGGCTCCCCAGTTACCTCATTTTCTACCAACCATTATTTATTATTCTTTATGTATCTGGGTGAAAGAGGAGAGGGACAGAATGGCAGAGATGGAAAACATGAGCCGGAATATATGCTTGCCTTGAGTTGTCATCACACTGCTGTTGGAAGGAGTGAGCCAGAAAACTAGAAACAAACACTTGCACACAAACACACGCCAGGCACACACCGCATCGATCACAGGGAGTTTGTAAGCAGCCCCACAGCTCTTACCTGGGTTGTCTGGGATCCTTCTGCAGTGCACCTCCCTCAAATCCCTCTTCCCTGTTTTTCCCCGTGAGAAGCAGTGGTGCCGGCGTCGGTGCTGTGGCTGGGTGACAGTGCAGGTAGGGGGTGGCAGGCAGCTTGGCTGCAGCCTCGGCTGCCGGGTTCTGGCTCCTGCCAGTGCTGCTGCTGCTGCTGCTGCTCCTGATGATGCCGAGGAGGAGGAGAGACGAGTGAGGAGGAGGAGGATGCTGGCGGTGATGCTGTTGCTATGGTTACTCAACTCCGTGGCAGCAGCACCGCTCAGTGCAACAGCTGCCCCAGCACCCAGACCTAGGTACCCATCGGGCATGAGTATCGCAACCCAGAGCCCTTCCAGACAGACAGTGATGGTGAGGAGCTTAGAGGGGCACTCCTTGGCATGGCATTGCTACCCCAGGAAAACAGATGGAGCAATGCATCCAAAATATTTGCATTCTACACTTATGGGTAAAGAGCTTGCTACCCTGCAAAGGTTAAACAGCTAGGAAGCCAGATTTTTGTTTCATAAGAGGGGCTTTGCATTTTTATAAAGAAGTGAGCAAACAGCAAAGCTGAGGGGAATAATTTCCAAAGTTCCTGTCTGATGTAATTTTAAACTTTTTTCTCTTTTAAACTGAAAGTTAAACTTCTTCCTTTAAAACAGGGCTTAAAAGTGGAGGTGTACTGACTTCTTGTTTAAAGGTGTTTTTGCATAAAGAATCCCTTTATAAGTGGGTTCCTTGTGAGAGAGAAGCTGCCTCTTACCACAGAACAGTGAGAGAAAGCTCTTCTAAAAAGAACCCTCATACACAGCCTAGGACATACTTCACGTCTAATTGCATGAAGCGAACAAGCTGAACTTTGCCTTTGTCTAGGGATCTGAAAACAAGGAAGGAAGAAGACCTCAGGCAGATGAACTGACACATAATCAAAATGTAGAATCTTAACTGAGAAAGACATGTGAAATCAAGGTATTCATCTGCCATTTATCTATCAAATACACATGTCATGAGGCTTTTATTTTGCACTGGAACATCACAAGACACAGCAAGGTCACAAAAATCAAACATCACTTCCATTGAAAAATGTCAGCGTGAAGCTGTGTAACGTTCATAAGCCATGACAGTTCTTTCAAGAGCCAGTACTGTTTGCAGGACATTGTGAAACCCTAAGATATACTGAAAGAGAAAAATCACTGGTACAAATTTTCTAAATAATAATTAATAATAATAATAAATAAATTTTCTGACTGCTGCAGATGGTATGAATCTATGAGCTTGAGGCACCAAGCAGGTGCACTGGCTTGTGTTTCCTATTGAAGTATCAGACCTGGAGAAAGTTACCAGAGATGTCCTGGTGGCACGTCTTCTCAAGGTCTTCTAGAAGACAGTGTCTCCACACCATATTAATTTGAATCAGAATCTGGTTCATGTAAAGGCATTCTGTATATATCTCATTACTGTGGGAAAACCTGGAAGCACTCAGCTGAGGAGCAAAATGTCCAAGCCAGCATACAGTGTGAGAATTCCTTTGGAATAGTTTCCCATTTCCCAGCCTCCATGTATCTTACAAAATCAATCATCACATATATCATTCTCCTATAGACTTTTTTACTTAATATCCTTTTAGGCAACAATCCTGATGTCCATTCAGAGACTATATGGAATAGTTGACTGAAAGGGCCTTTCTGCCACTCAAAACAGAAGTAAGAAACATGCTATCTATTTTAATAGTTTTTAAAAAGACAGTATTATGAACCCTTTCTCAAGAGCTAAAATAGAATTTTATGTAGGCATGGTTCAGGGAATTCCCTGCTGTAATTCTGGGTACAGGGGAAGAAGATATCATTAGAGTAGTAGTTGTGAGCAAACCCAAATCACCCACACCATAACTAACTAGCTGACAGCAAAACCCATGGTTATTTTGATCACTGAAACTACAACAGATCTTATTTCTGCTAAATCAGGGAATGTACTGCAAAAATTTATCTGCTGAGGCACATGTGATCAGCTTTCAAGATTATATTTCCAACTTTGCTTATTAGAGTTATTTTTTGAGAGCTTCAGCTCTAATTTCAAAAGCACACAGAAGAGTCACAGAAGATGGTTGCCCCCTTTGGCTTCAAGTGCTTTGGCTCAGCATGGCTGTACTACACTGCTGAGGATCTGTCCACCTTAATTCTTTTGTTGGCACCAATCCACAACACTGCAGAAAAAAGCCCACTAAAACCAACGGCTCTCTCTGGACTCCGAAGAGCACACATCTTCAACTCTGCCAAAGGAATACAAATTGTGTATAAAGTTCTAACAAAACAAAATAAAATAAACAAACAAAAACAGGAAAAAAATACGGAGAGAAGGGAAAAAAAATCAAATTCATGTGACCTCAGTGATGTAAAGAAGTCCCAGATGGTGGGATCAATGAGACTTGCACCAATTCACCAGGAAAACAAGTTCAGGAATGATATGAAAGGAGTGTGAATTTCATAGGTAGCTATGATTCTATTAAAAAAAAAAAAAGGAAATTAAAAAGAAAAAAAAAAAAAGGGACATGTCATAGCTGTATTTGACAGAGCCTAGAAGAAAGGCTAATTTTTCAGTCACAACTTCAATTTTTTAGGATAGAACCTATGTCATCTCTTCCAGTCAGGCTTAGGAATTACAGACCCTCAGGACATCTCAGAAGGTATTGATGTTTATGCACCTAGTCATGCCTGGATTAACTTAATGTCTGGATTAATTTAAATACTGAAGAGAGGTAAAGCAATTACCCTAACATGGATTTCTAAAACAAATCAGTTAAATATTCTCTTATGTTTCCTTTTCTCTCCCATTTTGTTAGGAAGACAGCTAGGTTGACTACCATAGCTGTATTTGTCTGCAACACCATGAGGTAAAGGCAAATCCCATCTCTAACTCTTGCATTAAAGAGCTGTCCTACCAGATCAGATATCTGAGTTCCGATGACTGCCACCTTCTGGTACTGCCTTCTTACCTATCACCTTAGCCCCACAGGAGCCTGAGGTTTCAGCAATGAAGATGATTGTGTGCCTGTTTAGCTGCTAAATATTCCCAAACTGGTTGAAATCTGACATCTTTGGATACAGTGAATGTCCCAGAGCACAGTATAGGCAATAAATATCTTATGTTAGGTTCTTTGTGTAGAGACTTTGAGTTGTTTAATAATAAGCTGGAACAGATGCTCCCATTAGGTAGAAGGATACCTGGATATATGGATACATCCACTGGATCAGTCCATCCTGGAGAGAGGGCCTCACTGGACTGGAAATCATTTCTACATGCTGTGGATTCCTTTTCACTCTCCTACCCCATGTTACTCGAGCTGTAGTGCATTAGTCAGGATATTAATTCTGCTAGGATCAGGATTTACATGCAAAAAAAAGTTTAAATTAAATGAAGTGAGATCAGAACTGCAGACTTTCTGAGATACTTGAATATCAGCACATAAAACCTTACATGAGGCACAAGTGTATGAACTGAGTGTGAATATAGGACAAGGAAGCAGGCATGTCTCAGACAGGTTGTCTCATGCAGCAAGGAAAGACCACAACACTACACTTCCACCTGGAGTACCCAGTGAGCACTTCAGGCAGAAGACACATCCTGGCTATAACAGCTTTCTTCAAGCTTTGGGACACAGTCTGCAGCATGAAAACCCTGTGACAGAGCACTGTAGATGTGTAATATGTCAACTATGTTTCTAGGGAGCAGAAGGCAGGGCCACATGCACGCTTCAGGCTAGTAGCAGGAGACTCAACAGCTCTGTAGTTAAGTTTCTCTTTTGATGAACTGGAAAGTTGAATTTACCTTTTGCTTGTTATGCAGATTTTCCAGGGACTGATTCTTCCTACTCAGTCTTTATGATTTCAGGAAAAGGTAAGGTCCAAAGGGACAGTGTTTGGCCCACAAGAACAAGCAACTCTTTCAGTACTGGGGCTTTGATTTCTTCAGTATCCTCTATACCTTGTAAGAAATGTTGAGATGGCCAAGACCCTTTCAGGAAGCATTGCACCATACTGCTATAGCAGGGTTTGAAACACACTCTGATATGACAGGCAACACAATCTCACACAATTCACTTTCATGCTATGCATCAAAGAAGCAGTTAAGAAAAAGAAGGGAAGAAATAGGAGAAAAAAACAGATGTGTGCCTATCTTTGGTAGAGAATTGTTAACTAAAATATATCTGTTTTTATATAGTTGGCTACAATCAGAGACCCATCATTCTTGCCCCATCCCTGGAAGTGCTCAAAGTCAGATTAGATGGTGCTTCGGCTCAGCACAATCTAGAGAACTCAAACTGTTCCATAAATCTAACACATATAACACATTCTTGGGGAGTATCACAGTGCAAAGGTGGTTTTAAAATCATGTAGCAGTTTTAAATCATGCAGCATATAAAATCATGTAGCATTTTCATGTGTCATACAGGAGAATTAAAGGCAAAAATTACGGCACTACAAAAAGAATAACCCTTTGTAGTATAAAGTATAATTTATCACTTTACTAAGTATGTATTTCACACAAAACCTGCATAGAATAATACACACAAAGGCTTCACTTGCTTTAATAGTTGTATCTGAGAAAAGCTTGAAGAGCATAAGCTCAAACCAGAACAAGTCGTAGTATAGTGTAGTATGGTTTAGGTTGGAAGGGACCTCAACGATCATCTAGTTCAAACCCCCTGCCATAGGCAGGGACACCTCCCACTATAACAGGTCGCTCAAGGCCTCATCCAACTTGGCCTTGAACAACTCCAGGGAGGGAGCATCTACAAACACACTCCTTATCTGTCAGACTTATCCTGTCCTCAAACCAGAGTCCTCACTCAGCCGCTGTCCATTTAATATTTTGTTTCACTTTGCCATTCAGTTTGTGATGCAGCATCTTATATCCTACAGCCAGCCCACCAAGTAAACAGTCTTGCTGTAAATAAGAAAAACCTACAGTTACCCACTAGTGACTCCCTTACTTGGAAAGCAGTTGGCAATCTCAGGATGCAATCTTCTCATTCAGAACTCTGGAAGATTGCATGATAGACAGAAAACCCAGAGTAAATAAACTAAGCATATTTCAAATATTTAACGTGATATGAACATCTAATAGGACTTGAAGGAACCACTACAGTATTAAGAGTACAAAAGCAATTTCTGAAGTGTCTTTTTGTACCGGTTCTGGAAAAATAACATATCTACTGACAGTAAACTATAGGAATGACGGATACATATCTTTAAAAAGTGGTCCATTTTGATTATCTATTTAAGCATATCTACAGTCCTCCACAAAACACAGCAGTTTGATTTAGAGGTATGTTTCTTATATTACTGATGGCTGAAGCAAAAAGTGAACCTGAGGAAACAAACTTATCATTTTCCATTTATGTCCACCAATATGGGGATTCACCCACTGAAAAACTCTCCCTTAGTTTTTACACACAGTCTCATTTTTCCTTCACATATACATATTGCCATACAAGTGTAGTCCCACTTTACTCACATCCATCCCAGTCAGCTTACAATATCCTAAACCCAAATCATTCAATTTCTTCATCCCTTTGCCAATTTCGTACTATAAACCATAAAGGCAACTTCCTCCTCTTTAGTTTGGGCACAGTGCAGGAAGACTTCCTCAAGCCTTGTGTGTTCTACCTCCCACCTTGTGGCCCAGCTTAGGTCAGGTCTAACCTATAGCATCCAACACAAAGGACAAAAAGTTGCAAAGAAATTCTTGTTTGACATAGACTGGAAAACATCAAATGCTATCAGAGGAACTCAACTGTTTATGTCTAGCTCCTGCTAAACACCAGAAACTGTGTTCAGAAACTCAAAGGTTTATGGACAGTCTTAAAGAGAACAGAAAGACCATTTTTTTCCGCTTTGTGGTATCTGCTCCAAAGCACATGAGTGTGAGTCTTTCAAAGAAAAGCATATGATCCATTTTTAATGTGGTCAAAATTGGTTATCTCTCCTAGATTCTTTTACGGAAACAGCTAAACTATTTTGACTGCAATTTTCCAAAATTAATTCAGTGTAAGGCAGATGCCCCTGCATAAAGAGTTTCAGCCCAAGCAATAATGATACAGCCAAATGATAAACTGTAAAATCTAGAGTGCTACTATAAGAAATGCTGAACAACCTTAACACTCATCAGTATCACTCCTGCCTAAAATACATATTAATTCACTGAACAGCCAGATGGGCTTGTTTGTTTAAGACTCTTCCCTAGTGGTTTTTAGCTTCTTTATTATATATTTTTCATAATGTAAAATACCAGTTGGCATGCAGCACTAGTAGGACCTTGCTATTAAGTGGACTTTGCATATAAAGATTAAAATAAAAACAAAACAAAACAAAAACAAAGAGAACACAAAAAAAACCCCAGAATGTAACACTTCTCTAAACATTGCTTCCAATAAGGTTCACATTGCAGCCTTGTAAGTAGAGAAGCATCATCATCCTTATTTGTGTCTAGGTAGACCATGGCACGCATAAGCTAAATGAGCTTCAGGAAATGTCTGCAGAAAAACAGTCGTTAGAAAACAGGCAGGAGGGAACAGCTTGCTGACAAGTTTGCATGCATCATACTGTTCAGCCACTGGATGGCAATCTGTTGTACAAAAGCCAAGTGAGTGGCAAGCCAGCGCTTTCAAAAGTGGTGGAAGTTAACATTCGAGATCTGAACATCAATTTGAAGTGCTTTAAGTGTCGACCTATAACTTTCAACAGCCATATCACTTTCTAGGTCAGCGACACTCTGAAGCCCATTTAAACAGTGCTAACTGCTAGAAACATTATTGTCTTCCTTGACTCAAGGAGGAAGTACGATGGTATGAAAGCATAAGATCAAGGAAAAGTCAAACTCTAAACAGCTGTGACAAGTCCAGGCAAAGCAATTTCAGATGTTATTATCCAGACTGATGAGTCCCACCTTTCTACCACAGCTCTAAATACTCTATAGCAACAAAATAACCTGATGCACTACTACAGGTTAGGAGATGACTTGTTGGAAACCAGCTCCACAGAGAAACACCTGGGAGTCCTTGTGGACAGCAAGTTCAATGTGAGCTAGCAGTATGCTCTTTTGGGCAAAAAAGGTCATGATATACTGGACTGCATTAAGAGTGTGACCAGCAGGTCTAGGGATGTTCTCCTCCACCTCTGCTCTGCCCTAGCCACACAGAATCACAGAATCGTGGAAGGATTTGGGTTCGAGGGATTTCCAAAGGTCTCTAGTCCAACCCTCCTGGAGTGAGAAGGGACAGTTCTGGGCTGCCCTGTTCAAGAAAAACAAGAAACTACTGGAGATAGTTTAACAGAGGGCTACAAAGATGATTAGGGAACTGGAACATCTCTCTTATGAGGAAAAGGTCAGAGACTTGGGGTTCTATAGCCTCAGGAATAGAAGACAGAGAGGGATTCTTGTCAATGTTTATCAATGACTAAAGAGCAAGTGTCAAAAGCATGGAAACAGACTCTTTCCAGTGATGCCTGGTGAAAATAAAAAGGGCAGCAGGCCCAAAATAAAACACGGGGAGACAAGGCACTGTAACAGGCTGCCCAGAAAGGTTGCAGAGCCTCCTCTGGAGAGATTAAAAATCCACCTGAATGCAATTCTCTGAAACCTGCTCTGGGTGAATGTGTTTTAACAGATGAGTTGGACTAGATGATTTCCAGGGGGCCCTTTCAGCCCTTCCCAATATGTGACTCTGTAAAATAACAGAATAGGATGTTTTTTTAGGTGACCTAACCATCTCTTTTAATGATAGAAGTTGCTAGTGGGCACTTCCTTGCCTCATATTCAAAATAGCTTTCAGCAAATGGGTCTCCATGCTAATATGAGTTGGAAGGAGCTCAACATAGCAAGTTCTGAGGTATCTCAGACTAATTTGAAAAGATTTGTACAGCTATAAGATGCAGCGTGAATCTACTAGAAGTACAAATATATACTCACTGATTTTTCACAATGTGAGGGTGCTGACACACTGGAACAGACTGCCCAGAAAGGTGACAGATCTCCCATCCCTGGAAGTATTTGAAGTCGGGTTTGACTTGATGCATTTAAATACATCCCTGTCCATTGCAGGAGGGCTGGACTAGATGAACTGTAAAGGTCCCTTCCAACTCAAACTGCTGTATGATTCCCTCAGTACCATGTATTCATTCTCCTCTCCTGATTTATTAGTAAGCTTAGAGCTTCAGATTTTCCCTCAGCAAAGCAATCCAAATTAACAATTTTCAAAGAGTTACAATTAAAAAAATCTAGGGGATGGTGGAGAGGAGCAATGAAACTATAACCAAAAGCCCATGAATATGTTATGTACCAGAGAGGTGAGTTCCTGTGTTTTGGCAACAAAACAGAGCAGGCTAAAAGCACAGATAAAAGCAAGATATTCACAAACGCTGATGGTAGAGCAACTAAGACTTCCTTCTTCCATTCCATAAATGACTAAAATTTCAAAAAGTCTGACTTTAAAATATAAAAACAATAGAGGATTTCTGGTGTTAAAGTAAAATTCTGCTCTTCCTGATCCTGAATGAACTAAATCAAGTGTCGTTCCTGTGGCTGCCCTGCCACAACCATGGTAATGCAGCTACTGTCTGATTGCTGTGCACTACAGCAAATGCACGCACCACGCAGCCTAAGGGATAATCAGATGCTGGTGACAAGATTCCAGGAACCTTCTCTGATCATTTTGTATGGCAGCAGCTGGCTTGTTTCAGGGGATCTGCTTTTCCTTCCATATCTGCTTTCATTTTCTTTGTTGTTTTCATGGAAGGAATGAACTGGAAAATCAAATTAAATATTAGGATGTCTTAGGTGGAAAAAGGAAACACATTTCATGTAGAAAGCAGAACCTTACTATATCAAGACTTCTTAAGGGGCCTTACAAGCTTGAGCTTACTTATGCAATTTGAAGATTAAAGGCAGAAAATTGCTTGCCATTCAGAGCACAGTGTCTGAGTCTATCTTACTAACCTGCCTTACTAACGTAGTGCTGAAGAACCAGTTCTCAGAAGAACCAGTTCTGGGTGGCTGGAAAAATTACTTGGAAGAAACTAAACTGACCAGCTTCAGAGACCTAATGCCAAAAAAACCCTCCTCTCTTTGCGTGCAAGGCCAAATAGTGGTCATCAAGCACATGTGTTGTAAGTTTAAGAGGAGCAAAACACTAAAGCTTTTTTATAAATACAGCTGTGCAGGTGCTTTTCAATCCATGAAGAAGTTCAAAGAAAGGTGAAAGATATTATCTTGAACAAGATCACAGAACCATGTCTTAATATCTATGTAGACATCTGGTATTCTCCTTACACCTTATTACTTATTGAAAAGAGAACTACAAGGCTGAAGCAAGAGGTAAACTACAGGTGCGCAGAGCAACTGGAGGGCTTCAGTTATTTGCTATAGCATAAGACTTATCTTCAAATCAATATATACAAAACTCAAACATGTCCTCCTCTTCAGTTGTCAATGTGCTTCTACTGAGCATGTTACAAAAAGAGTCAGTGACAATACATGCCACCAAATGGTTTATCTGAATGGAGAAGACAAAGCCTGAATAGATGTGTAGATAGAGCTAATCAGGGATGGTGACATTGCACTCTCTCACTGCATGCTTCAGCCACAGAGGCATACGTTTAACACTGAGACCATACCAGCCTGAACATTGATATCTAAAGAGATTTGAATGATTAGAGATGAAAGGACATGGACCTTTGTATTTCTCAACTTCTCAGTTAGAGTCTTGACAGGAACAGGTAGAGATTTGGTTTCCCAGTAAAATGAACTTCCCATGAAAACTCATTTTCAGCATTGAGCAAAAGCATAATATCCTTATTTGTGATATTACTGAAAATATTAAGCTTCAGCTCCAAAGGAAAAAAAAAGAAAAAAAAACAACAAAAGGGGAAAAAAAAGAGAGAAAATTACTGAGGATTTTCCCCTACAGATTGCTTCTGTTACTCTCAAAGAGCAGCTGCAGTGCACCTTACATAATTTAGCATGGTCAGAGTCCAGGGGATGACTTCAAAGCCTGGGCATACACTGAGCACTTTCCCTTTCCTCCTCTGCTTTCCAGATCTAAGGAGGAAAAAAACATGGTTTTGTTTCCCTTGTCCCACTCCACCCCAGCAGGAAAAATCCATCTGTACTAAGAGCCTCAATCAGAGTCAAAGCCCTGGCACATCTCCATCATCAGAGTGTATTTTATGTTTCTTCCCTATCACATAAGTGCAATTAGAAAACTATGTGCACACACCACAGCAGATGGTGTAGGTGATAGTGTGAGGCACCTGGCACTACTCTGCCCACAAAAACATCATGGCATAAGATCAAGAATATTGTTATATATAGATCCAGCAACCAATGAGGAGAACTGCAAAATGTGGCTATTACAAACACTGCTGTATCCTTAGAACCACTGATTTAGTGTAGTGGATTGGGAAAGAAGTAACACTGGAAAGAGAAGAGGCTACGGCTGATGGATTGCACAAAAGGCTCAGGGGACCCTGGTAGACAGTAAGCGTAACATGGCCCTTGGCAGCAAAGATGAACAGCCTCCTGGTCTGTAACAACAGGACACAGACTGCAGATGAAGGGAATGGAACAGCTCTCCCTTCCTCAGTACAAGAAGAATATAAAAATATAAAGAAACTGAGGCAAGTTCTGCAGAGGGCCACTGAGAAGGCAGGTTCTGAAGCACTTGCCCAGTAAGGAAAGGGTAAGTGATCAGGGCTTCTTCAGGTGGTAGAAGAGACTACTTTGGAGGCACTGTTGAGAGGTCAGCAGATGCCTCACTGCCTATGGAAAGAGGTCATCAAGAAGATGGAAAAGTGTTCTTCATGGCAATATATGTCAGGGAGAAAAGAGACAATAGGAATACATTTACATAAGAGAAACCTTTTCCCCATGAGGACAGTCAAACAGTGGCATATGCTGTCCAGGGAAGTTATGTGTTGTCCATCCTTGGAAGTTTTCAAGACTGGAGTGAATAAATTTCTGAGCAATCTTAATTGACCCCACAGCTGACTCTACTTTCAGAAAGGAGCTGAGCTAAAGACATCCTGATTTACGCTGTGAAGCTTATATCCTTGCTCACTACAGAAGCCATTTCTCCAGTTTTCCAAATCTTCTCTTATTAGCCTGCCTTGCACTCAGTCTGTGAAAGGGGAAACAGAGATTATATGCATGTGTACTTCTCAGTGACGACATTGTGGCAACAGATTGGCACAGCAGGTGTATGTCAAACCAATAAAAAGAAAAACCAAAGCATGCTAAAGATAATCGCTGAGTTTATCAGAGCATTACATCACATTCTTTTTATTTTCCCTTCTTCTCCAGTCACATACACAGCAGTAGCATTGGCTTCATTACCCAGCTCTGAAATTAAATGGGGCAAGAGAGACACTCAAATTCTTCAACACAAGGGAAAAAGTAAACACTTCCCTCTGTCTTGAAAGCCTGCATGACCCAGTTCCCTGCCAACAATCAGATATGTAAGAGAAAGGAGGGAGTTGAAGATGAAAAACAGTAAAGGCCTTTCTCAAAGCCTGCTTGTTGAGAAGTGAACCCTTAGCTATTGTTTTGTCCTGTTACCATCACAGAGCATGCCCTTCTTTGTCCTGCTGCACAGAACATGAGATGGTAACAGACTCTGTTCTTAAATGAGGTATTGGCATCATCCTCTGCAGTCTACATTATCAGTCCCAACCAGCACACAGGATTTGGATTTTAACAGCAAAAAATAGAGTTCTTATGCTTGAGTGACCACAGCACAAGCCTACAACAAGTGCTACCTGCTAACAGAAATCCCAAAGTGCTGCACTGGATAAGATGGAGAAAGCCTTGAGAGCTTGTTCCAATCCTAGATACCTTGCTATGAACTCCACAGACTCCTCCTCCTCCACAGATAGCTATATCTTTACCTTCCAGACAAAAGGAGTCAGTCATCAAATAACATCATTGCTTACTTCAGGGTGAACTATAATAAATCCTCTGCTGAGCTACAGCTGTGATATGAGGAATAAACAAGGTCAGACTGAGTGCAGAACAATGATGTCCCACCCAACAAGCAGTTAGAAGTGATTGTACACAGGGTGTAAAGAGATAGAAATGAGTGATTTTCCCAGTCCTAATTCCAACCCATGGGACAGTACACTTTGGCCAACCCTGCTATGAGAACTTCATTGCAGCCCTGGAGAAGGAAAATACCAACAGGTTAATTCAGTCTGTTTAGGTAGGAGATCTCCTTCAGAGAACTGGGTCTCCAGAAAGCCATTAAAAGGACCCATATGAGCTTATCTCCAGCCTATATTCAGCAGTATCTAGGAAAAAAAGAACACCAAATCCTAAAACAAGTGACCAAAAAACTTCAATAACTACACCACCACCAAAACCCAGAACCAAATTATGCATCATTTTGGGCTGCTTCATCTTAGGAAGCTAGTAGACTGAATCTCCCCTGGAGGCCTGGGGAGGCTCCCATTTTACAGAAGATTTGTCAGAGACCAGAACTAGGGTTTGCCAAAGTGAGTGACCCCTCTGCCCATTCAATTAATTCAGCCTGTGGACAAGAGAGGTTGAGCACTGTAGTCTTCTAATGGTCTTTCCTGAGAGAGCACAAGGACTGTTGCATATCTTGGTTCCCAGAATAGGCTAAGGTACTATGGTGGAAAACTCAGCCAAATGGTCTGGAATATGTGACTGAGCACTTGTTTCCAAAGCTTCCAGTATCTACAAAAATAATGCTTCCTTATGTTTTAATGATCTAGAATCACACATGAATATATATAAGTATATATATATATATATACACACACACACACACACATATATATATGTACATATGCATATATACATATATATATATCTGTACATATGCAGAAAAATTCATCCTTATATCCAAAAGAATGCTCTGTAGACAGACATAGATGAATTTAGACAAATCACATTTATAAGCATGCATACATACAGAATGAGATGTAGTCCATAATTACGTATTGACAAGAAGTTGTACATCTCTGTGCTTTTGTGCATCTAGTCACAAACACAAATTTGAGTGTCACACAACTGAGCCAGTTTTAGTGCACAAACACAGTCTCAGTTCATGTTTCTAGAATGAGTTAGTACTTTATTATGCAAAACATCTTAAAATCATTGAACTCTTTTGGTTGGAAAAGACCTCGAAGGTCACCGAGTCCCACCTTCATCCTAAGACCACCAAGGCCATTAAACCATGTCCCAGAGTGCCATGTCTATACATTTTTTGAATATTTCCAGGGATGGTGATTCCACCGTCTCCCTGGGCAACCTCTTCTAATGCCTGACCACTCTTTCCATAAATAAATGTTTCCTAATATCCTATCTAAACTTCCCCTGGCACAATTTTGTGCCATTTCCTCTCGTTCTATCACCTGATAGCAGCGAGAAGAAACTGACCCCTATCTCACTGCAACCTCCTCTGTAGTAGTTGTAGAGAACAATCAGACCTCCTTTGAGACTCCTCCATACTAAACAGTTCCCAGTTGCCTCTGCTGCTTCTCACAAGACTTGTTCTCAAGACCCTTCATCAGCTTTGTTGTCCTTCTCTGGACAAGCTTCAGCAAACCTTTGTCTTTCATTGTAGTGAGATCTTTTCTCACTGAATTTGAAATGTTAAAAGCATTTTGAGAAGATGACTAATACAATACTGATTCTAAAGGATAGGCTCAGTTTCAGAACAAAATTGTTTTCTAAAATGCTCTCTGTTTATATTTCTCAAGTTCTAAATATCATACATTTACATTTTCAATGAATCAAAAGGTTTTTGCAGGAAAGTTCAGCAATTCTGTTTCAATCACAAGGAAAATAATCTTTAATATATAAATTCTTTCACAGTTTGCCATATGTACAAAGACTTTGGCCTCTCAGTTGTTTAAACAAATAAAAAAATATGAGATGAGATTACAGCTGTTGATCACTTTTGTAAGGTTGTGGGTTCTTTTTCCCTTCCTGTTTAATATGACAAATCAACAAAAAAAACCTGCATTCTCTAAACTCATAATATGAAAGACTTTAGAAAGTTTTTTCTATTGTTTCAATAGCTATTCCATTTCCTCATTCAAACTAAGTCCTTGGAGATGAGCACGCACCAGAGGATGTGTCCTGGGCACTAGAGGGCAGATAAGAAACAAACCATCGAGTTTATCCCTCATCATTCAACTACTGAAATAAATTTTAACTCTTTTCTTGCATTCCAGAAGCATTTGTGATTATTTTAACTTTAAATTATCATCATTGCATATCATTTTATGTTCTCTTAAGTATTTCTTGTAAACCAAAGCTGGAAACCATGAAAAGGAAAATCACATTTGGACTTTGGTGCTGAAGGACTGTTGGTTCCTGCAGATCAGAGTAAGTAATACACAATAAAACTACTCACAGAGTGAGCTGTAGTGCAGACCAAAGGAGAAAAATCCTTCACACCCTTGTACATATATTGATACTGAAAACATATCTGAGATATGGTGACCAACAGCCAGAGTTAAAAGTTTACACATTAAAAAATGAGATACACTTTCTTGGCACTAATTTTACTGCATGCTCTTTGCTCCAATCTGGTCCTTCATTTCTTCCACCACTGTAAACACTGTGTCTCCTATAACCTCATACACTGAGTTTTTTGCTCTTGAGTGACAAAGATGAAATTTATTTCATTTTCATCACTCTCAGCCTTTGGTGGTTCCCAGTACAGAAGCAGAAGTGGCATGCACAGCAGAAGCAACATACACATTTACAAATATCAGAGGGTTTATCTGCCTCCTGCTACCAGAAACAAGTCTGTAAAGGTTTGAGAGAATTTACATCCTGTCTCAGCACAGTTTCAGTAAATACTTTTTTGAAAAGTCAGTCACAGCCTCACAGAAAGCTCTGCATCACACCCAGGGTGAAGTAATCATGCTTAACTCTTCTGTACATCCTTAGCATATCTCTTCTCACCACCATGAACCTAACATGCTGTAATTCAGAGAGAAGCCTCAGTCCTATTTACAAACACACCTCCTTTTGCAGCATTGCTCTCTCAGCATAAATGCAAATACAGGCTCTGCAGTATCTCACACACCAAAGGTTTAGTGCTGTGCAGAACATACCTAGATTTTGGGGGAAGCTACTTTCTAAATGCTGAAATGAAAAATAAATTTTCAATTATTCAAGCTATGGTTTGTTGGGTTTTTGTTGTTTTTTTTTCTTTTTTTTTCCTGGCAAACCTCTAAGATGGCTCAGAATATATCTTATGAACTTATGCAAGCAAGGAAAACAGAAATAGCCAGTCTCTGCTGGCTGAGTATACAGGCAGGGACATGTAGCTGCGTGTGCAGCGTGGCTCAAAGCCTGAACTGAGATGTGTCATGCTCCCTCAGAACCACCAACATGGATACAGACAAATGTATGCAGGGTAGATGGCCTCTCGCTCAGAGGGGGTTGCCACAAGTGTTCAGAAATGCAAACCACAACCTTCATGTTTTCAGTCTCTTCAAGGCTTTTCCAACCCCCAGTTTTCACTCTTGACTCCTCTCCCTGCAAGGGGCACAAGAGTGGGGATGTGCATTGTGGTCAGAGCATCACAGCCTCTCTGGGGCTCTCCTCCCTCCTCACAACTCCCTGTGGTACAGCACTGTCTCTTCTCCAGGCTGTATCCTTTCAGGGACAACCTGCTCCCATCTGGGCTCTTCATAGCTGCAGCTCCTGCAGGAAGTATCTCCCTTCTGCAGTCTGGGGCCCTTCCCTGGTCTTTGCTCCTGAGTGTACCTCCAGGGCTGCAGGGGATTATAGAATGGCTTGGGTTGGAAGGGACCGTAAGGATCATCTAGTTTCAAGCTCCCTGCCAAAAGCAGAGACACCTCCCACTAGACCAAGCTGCTCAAAGCCTCTTCTGTCCTGATCTTAAACATTTTCAGGAATGAGGAATCCACAGCTTCTCTTGGTGACCCATTCCAGTGTCTTCTTCCTAATGTCTAATCTAAATCTACCCTACTCTAGTTCAAAACCATTGTCCCTTGTCCTATCACCACAGACCCTTATAAAAAGTCCCTCTTCAGCTTTCCTTTAGGTCCACTTCAATACTGGAAGGCCACTATAAGGTCTCCCTGGAACTTTCTCTTCTCCAGGCACAACAGACCCAACTCCCTCAGCTCCAGACCTCTGATCATCTTTGTGGCCCTCCTCTGGATCCTTTCCAACAGATTCATGTCCTTCCGGTGTTGGGGGCTCCAAAGCTTGATACAGTGCTCCAGATGTTTCATGAGAGCGGAGTAGAGGGGCAGAATCACCTCCCTTGACCTGCTGGTCAATTGCTGCAGCTTAGGATATAATTGGCTTTTTGGGCTGCTAGTGCACATTAACACCTCATGTCAAATGCCTCATCAACCATGTTCTTTGCTCCAGAGCTGCAGCACCTCCTGCCCTCCTCTTCCTCCTGCCTTAGGGTTCATCTGCTGCTGCTCTCTTCCTGGCTTCCTCTTCCTCCACCTGTCCTGCCTTTGGACCTTTCTGAAATCTGTTTTCCTCCCAGAGCCCCAAACTTAAAGAGTTCAGCTGTGTCTTTTGGTGGAGCCTTTGGAGTAGACTGGGACTGACTTGGAGCTGACTGTGTCTGATACTAAGAAGCCTCAGACTACCCTCACAGAGGCCGCACTGCAGCCAGTGCCTGGCCAGGGACATACGAAGTCTGATCTGTTTGATTTCTGTGAATTCAGCATGGATGTTACTACAATATATCTGTCTCTAAAAACAGAACACCATCCAATGACTAAATGTAAAGGGATATTATGCTAATAAGGATAAAAATGAGCTCTCTGAAGAGGGAGAAAACAAATCAAAACAAACAAAACCACAAAATAGACCACTTGTTCAAAGTTAAGTTACTTCCTTTGAGGTGTGCTATGTCCCTTATCACCACCTCCATCAGACTGCAACTCATCTTTGTTCAGTCCCAATTTGCTTCTCCTTTCTGTGCATGGGTGAGCTCAGACCCATGAGCAAGTAAGGACAAAATCAACACAACACAGGTACAAAGAGCAAAGTATTCTGAATTGATTTTAGTAGAGGGGTAAGGAATTACTCATGCAGCTGTGAAAAAGCCTGGTATGGCCGCAGCTGTAATTGTATTTACATCTCTAAGCAACTGTTTTCAGGAGAAAAGAAAGTACAGAAAAGTTCAACAAAAATGGTTGAGGTACAAGGATACACAAAAAGCTAGGCTTGGCACAAGAGTAGAAAGGTTGAGGGAGAATATGGTGACTCATGGGTGTGAAGGGTGAATGTCAAGACAGTGGATGAGGTAGCGAAGTCTAAGTATGATGCTGGCACAAGCTCAATGTGTTGGTTTGAGCTAATTGGAAAATTTGTGTGAAAAATTAG